>JALPQI010001723.1:0-134671 GCA_025490895.1 Thaumatotibia leucotreta
GCACTTGACAATGACAGATCGCAGCCACTCGCAACGTTTGACAACTAAGCAGTACACGCGTTACATTGATCGTTCGAACGAAATAAAAATAATTGTTCAGTTAATTTAAATATTTGTCAACTCTTAATACTTGAAAACGATTGCCAGTAATACGTATTATTACCCATTTTCGTAAAAGCCTGGGTCATGGTAACACACTGTATATATGATAATGCTGTCATTAATTCTCCAATAACAATATGATCACTCAGATCACAAAACTTATAATGACAAATTACAGTGCCAGTATCTTAGCAGCTTTTCACTTTGGAGAAGTAAAGAGCGTTTTCTGCTGAGTTTTCTGAAAGAGACAAAAAAAAAACACTTGTACAGCCTTTTACGCCGCATGATAATATTAGTATTAAGTACTTAAAACAGCAGTTCAAAGAAATGTCGATAAAATGACCTCATGTGCGACTTTAAAATTCCAAGAATAAAATATTAGCTCGCGTTTACTTTCAACTTAGCAGGTAAAGATAAAAGGAGTTGATGACAGGCAGCCTGTACAAGTGTCATTTTCCCGCCCTACAATAAGGGTAATTCAAATGCCGTATTTCGATATGCTGAAACAATGTTTATATTACAGAATATATATTGACTGACACTGTACGAGTGTCGGCTAAAAAGTTAATTATGATCACATAATTGTTTTGAATAGAGTACCTATGACTTAAACTTATGTACGAAATATATCATTTGATATTCGCAAGTGCTTTACGGTGAAGGAAAACATCGTGAGGAAACCTGCATACACCTGCGAAGAAATTCAAGGGTGTATGTGAAGTCCCCAACAAGTACTGGGCCAGCGTTGGGATCACGCAAAATAGGCACGTTTGATGTCGAGTTGCGGAAAAAAATGGCCAGAATACAATACAATACAATAATAGAGTATGACGCAAATAAATTCAATTAAAAATTGCGATAAAATGAAATCTTTCAGGTAATGCGCTTCATTTTTCGAAATCAATATAAAATAATATTTCTAAACCGAAATCATATTTACCTAGCAGTTAATTAATAAAATTATGTACATGGCGTGAGGAACTCGATAACTCGAGAGGAAGAACTGAAGAAATTTTAGTTTGAATTTGTCATAAATTAAGTTTTACCCCTTATCAACATATCTGGAGTTATTATAATCATCATTCCGTGCACAAACAAAGCAAATCGTGAACAACAATTTGCGTCTATACCCATTTCACATTAAATCGAGGTGTCAGTAATATTAGAATTAAAGCAAAGCACTTAGTTATTCATATTCCACACTAACATTTGTAACCAATTATTAGAGGGTTGAAATGCCTTAATACGGTTGAGCACAGTTTCTACTTGCTTACCGTCTGAGTATAATTTTGTGGTAAGTAGTCAGAATATCTTCCATTGTCAGAGCCCGTATATTGAGGTACTTCGGACACGTTACGCGACGTGGGGAGTATGCCATAGAGTTGAGAGACTTGTTGTTCAGAAGAGTCAACGGAAACCGGTCTAGAGGACGCTCTCCGATGCGTTGGACAGACCAAATTTCAGCTTTAACCAATACTCCCCTTAACACATGTGCAAGAGAAGCGTCGGCCAGGGATAATTGGCGCAGAATAAAAATACGTTCGACATGACGTGACCACGACTGCTCTGCCAAGAGCATATCGACAAAGAAGAGACTCGTAATATCACAAATATCATTTGATCGGCGTTACAGAATAACACCGTGGATCTAAAAATAAGTCACGATTAAAAAGCCCCTTATCCGTAGATTTTTCGTGGTTTTTTAAACACTCTAAAATGTTGCCTGCATAAATATCCCGTCAACATGTGAAAACTGTTTGAAATGAGTCCGTATTTTTATATGCGAAAATTAGCGACCCGCCCCGGCTTCGCACGGGTACTATACCTACATATAAATCTTCCTCTTGAATTACTCTACTTCTTAAAAAAAATCTCATCAAAATCCGTTGCGTAGTTTGAAAGATTTAAGCGTACAAAGGGACATTGGGACAGAAAAAGTGACTTTATTTTATACTATGTAGTGATTACGCCTGACCCGTATTCTTTGACCTCGAGTGGAGTCTATCTACAAATGGCCCAAAAATCTCCCTGTATTACGTTCAACTTGCACAGTTACTTAAATCCTTTTCAACTAAAATAAAATTCAAATGTAAGGCGAATAAATTTCAATTCAATTGCATTACAGCCCGGAGAAACCATTTTGTTGAAAATACAAGCGAATCTGTAAACAAGGTACTTCGGTTTCCAATAAATCTTAAACACGGAACCAAGAGCGGTAACGATTCGAATGCATATGTATATAAACACTTGTGTTGTAATACACTTAAGCAGGTAGGATTGCAAGCGAATATTTTCATACCAATGTGTTTTCCACATTCTGACCTTTAGATAATAGTAATTTATTGTTTGGCTAGGTTTTTACGCATTTGAGGCAAAGACAGGGAGAACCATACTGGTTCTTTCTGACATTAATGTTGTTAAACAAAAAAAGAGATGCATATAGTATTTTGTTCCTACTGTTACTGCCAAATTTGGTTTGCCAGACTATATGTAATACGTCTATACGTCTCACGGCACGTCAAATAGTATAGTTTACAAAAAAGACCATAATTTGTACTTTGGGGTACTTAGTATTTCACAATACCTACTATACCTAGTATTTATTTCCAATGTTAAATAATGGTAATTTAAATCCAAAATGTACGCACATAACGTTTAAGATTATGGATAGGATTACCTTTTTTTTACTTTTTTTAGTTGCAACACGATAAATAAACAACTGTGTCCTTTTGAAAACTTATGCACTACCATACGTAAAACCATTTCCTGTTACCTAAACACATTACTATTAAAACAATGTTTAGTCTGTATATTATTAATCACTTTTACCACCGAAAAAGTGTGGGTAATTGAGTACCTTTGAAAAATATTGTTAAAACAGTACTATTGAAATATTTGATCAACCGAGAAATGCAGGTAATAAATACTACGTATAAAATACCTCTTCTGACGACTCGTTTTTTTGCGGACCTTACCAACAAAGTGCCTTCAAATTGCCAGTTTCAGTGCGACGTATAATTATACAAACCTATCTCGAACCTAATAAATATAGTGCGAGTGAAGTCAAAATTGAATTCCATTTCGAAAGAGCTGCAATATAAATTAAGTTTATACCATTTTAATTAACAAATTTCAGCGTTAATTATGTTGCAATGTGGTGTGAGGTGTTTCATTATAGTTTTAAATGTAATATCTGTTGGATTTCACACCTGAAAATACAGAAACATAAGCTTCAGAATAAACTGCTTGCCACAATGATCGTAAGTAAATTCGACGTTAGATGATGATAGTGGATTTTGTTTCACTTACTAAGCCTCCGTAGCCTGGTTGGTAGTGACCCTGTCTACGAAGCTGGATGTTCCGGATTCGAATCCCAGCGAGGGCATTATTTATGTATTTATTTGTCACACATATTTGTTCCTTGGTCAAGGTCATGGCTGTCTATGTATTTAAGTATCTATATCTATCTATTATATATACATCGTAGCCTAGTACCCACATCGCCTTAACCTTTCGTATGCTTAGTAGCAGATCTGACTGCTCCATTACAATTTGACTTTACGAAATAGCCGTCAAAGTCAAATTTTGATTGAACTGCAGTGTTATTCACCAAGGAAACCGCCTTGCTGTCAGCTCTGTGCCAGCGCTGCGGCAGCGTCGAGCCTAAAAATGGTATTCACTAATGTACTTTAAACGACACTAGTGCTCGGCGACGAATGCGGCGTGAGCTGGAACTACACTGCGTCGAGAGTTTGACGTTTAAAGTACGAACTTCGTATTCTCTAACGAAAAACAGCGACGAACTCGCCCACAAGCTCGCTAACAGCCTCGATTCCTAATGTCCAATCAAACAGCTAGGATTTTAGACAAGGCTGTCTCGACGTCGAGCTCGTTGACGAACGCAGCGTCGAATGTGTGAATAAGAGAATTAAATAGCATAGCTGCTTGACGGTAGCGCATACTAAAGGTTAATTGTGCTTACCGTGAGATACTACTAGGTCGATTTATGTAAGATTTCCAAGATATTTATTTATTTTATTGTATTATGGTGTCCGAGTACCTATTGGTAAATTTATTTTACTGTCCCAACCAAACCTGTTCCAACAAAGTTTTAACGCCAGCGCGCATTCTCGTTCAGCAAACTGTGGCTTTAATTCAACGAATTGTGTAAGTTGTGTTGTAGTTTTAAACTGATTTATATTGTTGTGCTAAATACTTTGTTTCAAACATGTGATTCAATGTTGTCGTTATGGCCCTATACCTAAATAAAATAACAAACAAAATAGTACAATACGATAGAAGTGCAAAATTGAAGTTAAAAACGCCTATGATAAATTATAACACGACTGAAGGGAGTAAATTGACACGAGTTACGAATTTTCTTTTAGCACGTGTATCGTACGACTTTTTTCAGTACAGATGGCCCTCCGAAGATTTGACCTGATAAACAATGAACCATTTCTCGCAGTAGCGCGTAAAGAAAGTACCATAAAGACTGAACAAAAAAAAACATTTTAAACAAAACTAGTCTACTAATAAGTGACAGTCATTCTCTGGGATCACGAGTACAATACCGTAGGTACTCGAATCGTCGGAGGTAGGTATTTTTGGAAGTGTATTAGTAATATAATAATATATATTAATAATGCGTGTAAATGGTGAAAGTATAAATCAGTATAAAAAATACTGTTTCTTAAATTCTGGTCACGTGATCTTGACGTTTTGTATAGGAAAGTAATTTTTTTGGGATTTCGGGGTTGGTCATAAAAAAATTGCTCAGTATGATATGCCCATGGGATGTCTAAGGGTTTCAGTGACTGGTGAAACACCCAGTATATTTTCAATGCTAAATCAGTGTACTAATTAGGTTTGCAAGTGCGATTTGCATTATAGCAGGAAATTATTTGTTCACTAAATACCATTAGACTGAAACGCCAGAAACTAAATTATAATTAATTATCCGACGCACTATTAGGCGTACCTGACCGAGCGGCCGAACTATACAAGGTGCCCACAATGACGTGGAAATTTTAGGATTATAACTAACGTGAGACTGAAACATTAGAATACTATCAAACTGTACCATACATGACGTCAACTTAAATTACGTGAGCAACCCGGTCCGTTAATATTTTAATATGTGGAAAGATTTATTCTTTACAAGGTGCCCGTAATGATGGGAAAATATATATAATTATTAGGCTTGGGACTTTTGGATGCTCGCTATAGTTCTAGCATCCGCGGAGTCACCATTATGTTTTTTTTTTCGATTCAAAGTCAAAGTACACAATAATTTGTATTTAGGTATCTAAGTATATAATTCTAATAAAACATTCTACAGCTAATAAACAAAATAAAATAAAAAACCTTTAAATAACAACAACGAAAATGTCTTCTTTAATCTAATATTAGTCGACACTTCTAAATTGCCGATGACGAAAAAACCTTTAATAATAGTCGACTTTTTGAGTTTTGAGGTGGTGTCACACGCGAAGCGAAATGTGGGATTTGTCTTTACCTTTTGCTAGTCCATTGTAAGGCTCTATCCATTCTAATAGCAGGCTATATTCACTACAGTTATTTTGATGGGATACACTTTTAACATGGTTAACAATAAACACTTTTTTCCGACTTTGAAATGAACATCACATAATGAGCTAAATATACCAAACTGTTCTTCGTCATATTTTTATTCCTGATACGGCTCTAACCAGGACTTAAGTAATTTCGCTAGTCGTAAAATTATTCATTTTAAAATGTTATTACAAATTCCGTAAGCGATCATTCATCTGAACTGACAACTAATTAAAATAGATGTCAGTAGTCTGTCAAACAAAACACAAGTATCAAAGAGGATGCATAGTAAAGTAAATCGTAGGTACATACCTATATAGTATATATGTATTATGCATATCGCATCAACTGTGAACTTCGCCACGTGTGAGTAATAGATGTGTAATAAAATTAATTGCATATAATCATTACGTATAGATCATGACATCTACTATGTTTTATTTCCAGGCTTTGACTTTGACTTCGAATTTTTTTTTAAACATAATGACGACTCCGTGGATGCCAGAACCATAGCGAGCATCCGAAAGTCCTAAGCCTAATAATTATATTAGTCTAATATTCGTGACAGACAAAAAATGCGCTTGCCGGACTTCGAATCTGGAACTTCCAGCTTCGTAGGTAGAAGAGTAGGTAGTCACTGTCAGCCTCCGTGGCCTAGTTAGGTTGGTAGTGACTCTAGAAGTTCCGGGTTCGAATCCCGGCGAGGGCATTATTTGCGGATTTATTTGTCTGAAATATTACATTTGTTCCTTGGTCATGGCTGCCTGTATTTAAGTTTCTATATGTATATTATACAGGGTGGATAATGAGTAATCCGACACACTTGAAGGGTGTATTCCTAACCACATTTTGAGACAATAATGTCATATGAACTTTTCTGGATTGGGCTTAGTTTGAGAGATAATAACATGTTTTTTAAAAAACTATTCATATCATAACTCACTGAAAAATACCTACACGATTAAAATTCTTACACTATGAGTTTTTATCTTGACATACCTGCTCATTGATTAACGTTAGAGAAAATGAGAAAAAAGTTTCTGAAAAATTATTAAAAAAAAAAAACACTTAAAAAAACTCTTTCTCTGCAATCTATTACTGGTCATGTAGAAACAAACTCAAAACATCACAAAAAAAGTAATAAATATTTTTTTGTCTGAAAATGACATATGTCAGGTAACATTTTTTACTTATTTCGACATCAAAAATGCATTGGTAAAGTCTGTTGGGTTACTCATTAGCACCCTGTATACTGAGCACCCGTTGCTTGGTACCCACATCACATGATTGAGCTTACCATGGGACTAAGTCGGGTTGTGTAAGATGTCCCAAGATAGATTATTTATTTTTTCTACTTCCGTACTTTTATTTGTCATTTACATGGTCGTGATTACACCTTTAAGTCCCTACCTTACAGATGTCAAGATAAGACTATATTGTCTATTCCCTATAAACGCATTCGGGTTTACACGCAGTGCGTTTTTTGTATTTTAAAACACCTCGTGTATACAAGACTTAATGAAATACATGGCTGTCAACTTAATTAAAAAAAAAAATCAGATGAACAGTAAACCATAGAGGAGCTTTCTTTTTTAATTTTGACGTTTCCCGCCCGACCTTGATGATTAATAAAATTGTGTTTAATTAAGAATATTTCTCAAATTTACAATTTTATTTAAAAATAAATGTGTGGTCGTAGAAAAAATAATGTATGCAACATTGTTTAACTGAGTCAAAAAATGCTCGTGGCGTCTTTAATAACAATTTTCGGCTTCGTCTCAATTTGTTAGCCACGCCACTCACCTTTTTTGACCTCTCTTAAACAAGAGTTGCATAAAATACTATATCAATCACTACGCTACGGAAACTGCTGACAAAATATGAAAGAGCGTTTACAACACGTTTCGATGTAAATCTCCCGAAGTTTTCAAAATACCCAACTTATAATTAAGGGAGTACGAGTATATTATAATTATTTTGCTAACTTATAACAAGTGGGGTGATTATAAATCTCGGAGTTCGGAGCCTGTTTTGATTTATGATTAAATTTTCTGCATGCCTTTTGCTTCGGTTTAATATTGAACATGTCTTTAGCAGTTTCATGTAGAAATTGCTTAATTACGCTACATGAATGAACTTCTTACTAAAATAAGCATTTCAGAGCCGTGTTTGTGAGTATAAAGGCAAGCTTAATGAAAGCAGATTGAAGTTAATTAAGAGTATTTTAGGTTATTTTAGTCTTGTACGCTAAAAAGGACAGAATTGAAATGGATGGCCGTTTTGCATATAATCACGTAGGCAGGTCAAATTCTTTTCGTTGTGTCTTTTCATACCACTCTGTCACGTTTCTACGAGTAGTTGCTGTCTCGACTCAGTATACATATAAAAACATCTGGTGCACTTGTATTTCTTTTTTACGCTAGATTTTAATCCATACATCAAAAATTGGAAACAAAACATCATCTCATTCAAAAATCACAACTGTGTCACGTTTTTAGGGACACAAAATAAGACAACGAAATGAATTTTGACCCAGGCTTTAAATAAATACGATACTTTAGACAAAGTGCCCAAAAGCATTGGGAAATATTCTAACCACGCATTTTACGCAAAAAAAAATGGAAACACTTTTTGAATATTCTATCAAATCAACAGCGAATAAATTCATTTTTTTATCAACATCGTCGACATCATCATCATGAATGAATGAATGAATGAAGCATTTTTAGTGAATGAATGAAATCATCATCATTCATCAATATTTTTTCTTTGGACCAACCGATTGTTTGTGCTATAAGGTACACATCAGAATTTCCTTTACGAATGCAACTTCATGTAAAATTATGTGATTTCCAAATGGAAATTACGTGGAATTGTAAATGCACTCTAACGCCATGATAATAGAGGTCTGTTCAGATATTTGTGAACACCCTGGCCGGTCTTATATATCTGATATATACGGAACATAACACAAACTTAAAGGAAAAGTTCATAATTGTTTGTTTGCTTAACAAACAATTGCGGATTCAGCTCCAACTCAAATGCTGTCTTAGAGGGTGTAAAGTTTACATTATCCAATCCATTTATCGGATATAGAATCTACCACACGTAAATTTATACCATTACAAACTAAAATAGTTGTACCTACATATATTTTTAAGGCACAACTTAATAGTACATTGTACATCAAGGGAGATGTACGGAGGAGGTAGTGTTAGAAGCCCGACGCCGTTAGGCGGAGGCCTTTTATGACTCGATTTGTATTCCGCTTACCGACCGTGATGCATACAATGTTTTTCATCATACTTGCCAACCAAAAAATTAGTTTTAAGACATAATATTATTAAATGACGTACTGACATTTCTATCACTCCCTAGGGAATTTCACTTTTCTATTATTCCCGCTACGCGCGCAAGCAATGGCGCGCTTAGACAGCAAGTTACAACAGAAAACGTGTACTTTTAGGTTAGAAAGTTGTTTACTGGATAAGACAACTAAAGATTAATGGACTTAAGTTATTATATTTATCATTCATAAAGTTAGGTAGGTATATAATAAAGACTTAAAACTGGCACTGATTAAAATTTCCCAAATTCATGCAATGAAACTTAAACGCGAATGTTTCGCTTAATTGCAACAACTTAACAAAATGTATTATCTCACTGAAAGTTCTGTCGTTGTTCATAGCGGCACAGCGTGTGAAGTTGCGAATTTAATTTACTGGCGAAACAGCAGAAATTCATAAGTTCTCGCTATACGGTATAGTTAGGCATTATATCTATTTTAGTCGATGTTAGCATTCACCCCTGGATGCTTAGCCAAGTTGCCAATCGCTAACGCTTAGTAGCGTATCGTAGTTTTCCCTCTCTGTCACTCTTTCTTATTAGTGCAACAAAAACAGCTAGCTGCCTTTCGTTTACGACTGACGATTAAGCGTTAGCGATTGGCAACTTGGCTAAGTACTCTGGAGTGGCTAGTGACAGATCCGTCTCAAGCCATGTGGACAATAATTTAAAATAATCAAAGTAATTAATCGACGAGCAAATTTATGACAGCGGCGTTCCAGGAGTTAAGGCCCTGCAGTATTATTCACTAAGGAAACCGCCTTGCTATCAGCGCTGCGGCAGCGTCGAGCCTAAAAATGGTATTCACTAATGCACTTTAAACGACACTAGCGCTCGACGACGAATGCGGCGTGAGCTGGAACTACACTGCGTCGAGAGTTACCGCCTACAGTTCGACGACGAGTTCTACGTTAGTGAATACCGTTTTTCGCAGCGCTGCACTCGACGTCGAAGTGAAGGCTGTCTCGTCGTCGAGCTCGTTGATGAACGCAGCGTCGAATGTGTGAATAAGAGAATAGCATAGCTGTGTATTTAGCCGTGGTGACGTCGTGTCAAGTGTACTGTGTAGTCGTGGTGTGGGTGTGGTGTCGGCGGTAACAATACATTTGTCACCACCCCAAGTCTTCCCATGAGTGTCGTAAGAGTCGGCTAAGCGATTGAAGTGTCACTGACCATTTATTTATCGAAAATTGATGACGGGCAGCAGCATCATCATAGTGGACACACTACTGCGATCGCCAACAATCTGCCATGTAGGTATGTGAAGTGTTACATCGCGAACGCTCAATCGTGAACGAAACGCGACTGTCTTTGCCGCTCTATTAAAAAAGAGTGACCAGAGAGTGAAACTTACGATACGGAATTCCTCGAAAGTCCAGGCACCAAATTAAAAGATCTAATTACACTCACAGTTGGGCAAAAAGTAATCTGATTACTTCTAACAATTACTTTGTATGTGTACTTTGTAATCTAGATTACAAAGTACAAGAGTAATCAGAAGGGGTAATCTGATTACTTTTTGCTCAACTCTGATTGCACTATACAATTTGGCATTATATAAAACTTTTGTAGCTACACAAAGAATCGCGAAACGTAAATGGGTTAAATAAGAAAAAAAAACGATATACGAGCTACAAATAATTTAAACTTTTCTTCTGTAATATTATTTTACGGAAAACCTTTTATGATTCCCAATAGCTTATTTCTCGAAATACGTTATTTTATTTAATATTTTCATAACATGTTCTCCATTTATAATAATTACCTCGCAACACAATTACTTCCAGCGAAATGAAATATGAACGCAACATTTAAAAGGAATTAAGTAATACCGTTTTTTGGGTTCCGTAGTAAACTATGAACCCTTATAGTTTCGCCATGTCCGTGTGTCCGCTTGTCTATCCGCAGCACTGCTCAGTAGCCCTTATATTTGGCGACAGGGTATACTGCTATCTTTCTCACTCTGACCTGGAACTAACAAGTGTAACGTAGATAGCAAGACGCCTTCAGTGGCCAGATTGTTTTGCGGCAAGTTATAGAGATTTGGACTGTTCCGCGACCACATGCTCGTCTGGTGAACTTTCGATCTTGCTCAACCAAAACATATAGAACTAACACAGGATTTCATAGCGTAATACCCAGAATTTGTAAGAACCACAATTTATTATTTCAAAAAGATAAGATAGATGAGTCGAAATTCTTTTCGTTGTCTTGTTTCATACCACTCTGTCACGCTTTTAGTTGCTGTTTCGACTCAGTGTATAAAAAAAATCCGGTGCACTTGTATTTCTTTTTCACGATAGTTTTTAATACATACATCAAAAATTGAAAACAAAACATCATCTCATACAAAAATCACAACTGTGTCACGTGTTTTAGGGACACAAAATAAGACAACGAAAAGAATTTAGACCCAGATATTATATTGAAAAAGTATGTCAAAATTCCAGTATAAGAAATATCTGCACTCTCAAAAGTTATATGAAGTTAAAAAATCCTTAGGTAAATACTTTGCTGGCAAAATGGCAAGTTCTTAGTGTCTCAATTGTAAGTTTCATCTGATATCTTATGTATATGTATGTTTATGTATGTATATGTATTTAAATATGTATTTTATTCCCTTATGTGTGTATAGTATTTGTAATTATAATATGAAATTCCAAAAGTTACTTCTAATTCTGTTACCCGCTTTGTTCTGTTTCTTGCACCGCCTACATGTTCTCTGTTTTGCCCGAAGGTTGACTGGTAGAGAATGCTTCATAGCATTAAGTCCGCCCTTTGTACATTTTTTCCTTTTGTGCAATAAAGTTTTAAATAAATAAATAAATAAGGTAGGTACTTAAACTTGTATTTTTTTCCACTGAGATTGAGCGTAAATTTTGTGTTTAATCACTACTTCGATTTTTTTAAAGTTATAAGCGTACTCGTATTTTGTCAAATTGAAATGCATGTTGAGTTTGTCGGATATTTTTTTTAAACATTAGATAGTTTTTTAATCATAGATCTCTTAAAAAATAAGGATCTCGAAATTTTTTTTTTTCTAAAGTCAATATTTTCTGAGATAACCGCTCCTGAATAAAAAGTGGGCCCTCTAACTTTTGATCCGTGGGTCCAAAAAAATATGATAAAAATCATGAATAGTGTATAGGCTTATAGAATACTCTAAAATAAAACTATTTCGATCATAATCGGCCCACCCGTTTTTGTATAACTACGGAACCCTACACTGAGCATAGCCCGACATGCTCTTGGTCAGTTTTTCTTCATGACCAGAGATCGGACAAATGTGCGTCATTGTTCGCAATAATATGGACATGATTCCGCAGTTGATTAAATGAATAAATAAACGAATCATTTCTTGAAAATTGATTTCGATGCTTTAGGCACTGGTCTCACCGCGAGCTACTAAGCTATGAACTATCGGCTATAAACACGAACAAAAGATACGGACTCCCTTGTAAATAAAAGAGACACGGCTATACTCGCCCGGCGGTGATAGCTGATAGCTGGGCGAGTATAGCCGTGTCTCTTTTATTTACACGGGAGTGCGTATCTTTTGTTCGTGTTTATAGCCGATAGTTCATAGCTTAGTAGCTCGCGGTGAAACCAGTGCCTTAAGATGACTATTTACAATGGTTTTCATAGTTACCGGTGCCAAGTATGTAGTTAAAAAAAAGATTAAATGATTAATTATTCAATCAACTTTCGAGTCATGTCCATATTATTGCGAAAAATGACGCACATTTGTCCGATCTCTGTTTATGATACTAAATATCTTGAACTATCATTAACATTGTACCGTAAAACATAACGCTGCGACTACCGCACGCACGCGTTAGTATCACACGTTTGTTTTTTACGGAATTTCCAACCCTTAGCAAACCCATTGCGTCCTTTGCAACGCATGCCTGAAAGCAATGTAACGTTGCAATCAGCGCACAAACACAAAGCAACCAAGCGCATTATAGACTTTGTTGTCTGACATACTAAAAGGTTATATCAAAGAAGCCTTCAGAACCTTCTCATTGGTTTCCAGGTATCTGCTTTGAGTCAAAGGCAAGAATTCGGGACTAGACATATCGGGATTTAGAAACAGATCCTGTAGTGATACGATACTAGTCAATTACATATTAATAACGACGTAGGATTCCGAGGATATTAATGGCTGCGGTTGTCGGATATTAAACCTAAACAGACGTCATGTTTGATACATTTACATTCAGTGTTGCCAGATGCTCCGTATTCCGCATATTTCTCCGCATTATCCGCTATGGAGTCTGCTTTATGGTAGTGCGATGCGCATTTTTAAAATTATGCTTTGACACTGAAGATTTAATGATGTGGATAATTTGAAGCGTCGTGGTTTAATGTGACAGTCACCAAAAAAGCTGGTTTTAAAAATACAAATAACATAAAACAATTATTTTACTTTAAAAAAATTGAATTGTTTCTTTTATTTAGGAATCTTGTTTATGTAGGGATGAATGTAGAAAAATAAATACGTATGTTACATGCAATATATGTATGCACGAGTATACTCATATACAGCCATTCCGTTCGCCATTTGCCCTACTGACAGGAAAATAATCATAGAGGTAACCGATAACCCTTCCACGTTATTGATACCCAACCTTTATTCGCGAGGTAAGGTAATATTGAAAGGTGCTAGAACGGATGAATTCAGAAGGTGAGCAACAGCGAGATAAACTAGGCCCAGTTCTTTGTTTATTGTTGTTATTTTTGGATAGAAAAATTAATCATGAATAAAAATGTAAACTCAAGCTTTTTTATTTATTTATTTAATCTTTATTGCACAAAAGAAAATCTTATCGTACAAAAGGCGAACTTAATGCCACAGAGCATTCTCTACCACTCAACCTTAGGGAAAAATAGAAAGGAACGTAGGCGGTGCGGTAGGTTTTTCTGAAGATTTGATACATAATATATAACAATAATTGTAGGTTTCCAATAATTTCAAAGTAACGGCATTTAAATTATATCTCCTGTTAAATTCGATTCACATACTAAAAAGTGTTTTAACTAGTCTTTACACACAAAAACACCAACTAAACCGCAATAAAGCTTGATACATAGTTTACCAGATTTAAGAGATAAACAGACGGACTCGTTGAAATGATAAGTGTTCCGATTATCATTTCGACTAGGTAAAGAATCCAATCTTCTTCTTCTTCTAGTGCCGTCTGCTTATCACAGGTTGGCCATCATCATGGCAATTTCAACCTTCGACACAGCAGCACGGAAAAGTGACAGAGTGCTTTTTTGGAACCATTGTCGTAGATTTTTAAGCCAGGATATTCTTCTTGCTCCCGCACTCCTTTTGCCTTGAAAGAATCCAATAAAAAAACAAAATCCAATGAAAAGCAAACTATTTCCTTCAATTATTGCCGAAAAGCAAAAGACACCAGGTCTAGGTTTTCTTCTACACCAATCATGTAGACCGTCATTACGGTTGATGAGCCAAAAATGCACGTAAAGATAATTGTACCCCTTAGGCATCCTTTTTAATTAAAGAAAATTCGCTACATTTGTGTGTGGTTTACTTTATTTATTTTATTCAGCCGAGCTCTCGGACATTCCGGAAATATTGTGCAATTTCAACGGCTTTATTTGCTTACCCGTATTTTTTTACGTCGGTGCAAACAAAAAGCAAGCCAGGATTTTAATTTTGAAGCAAGATCAAGTAATCAGGTATATTATTGCAACATCATACGCAAGCCAAAAACTTTATTGCATTCAGCGGCTTAAAAATCAATATTATTTAAAGCTCTCCCTAATATGAAACTACCTTCACATTACACTTAAAAGATCAAAAGCTTAATGATATAAATTTATTTGAAACCAAAAGTCCGGTAGCTAAAATAAAATATACTGTCCTTTATAGAAGATAAACGACCACATTCAACAATGCTTCAAGCTGAAATCAGGATGAGTATGGCCCAGTTCTATAGCTTTCACTAAGTGCGCGTAATCATTCTTGATTGACGGCAGTTGACGAACATCCAACAACGCACAATGGGACGTTCTTGGAAATCAGGATAGTTACGATAATAGCTTTCGTCTAGAATCCGATGCCGGGCATGTGATGCTCAAATATATAGGTTTTAATATATGTATACGCTAAAGTGGGAGTACAAAATTTCAGCGAATCGGTAGTAGGATCCCATGGTTATGGATGCAGAAATCATAGGGGACAAATGCTCGTCAACTTCCTCGAACGCGAGGGGCTCTTCTTGATGAACTCATTCTTCAAGAAGCAGCCCCAAAGGAAGTGGACGTGGCAAAGCCCGGACACTATGACGAAAAATGAGATCGACTTCATCATGTCGGACAAGCGGCACATATTCAGAGATGTCTCCGTGATCAACAGGTTCAATACCGGTAGCGATCACCGACTCGTCCGAGGCTCTCTGAATATCAATTTCCGTGCTGAACGTGTCCGTTTGATGAAGGCCAGACTCCGACCAAATTTGCTCCAAACTATGATTGGATCTAAAACGTTCCAGTCAAACCTGGAGAACCGATTCGCTGCCATGGAAACCACAGCGGACGTGAACCAGAAACTTCAAGATGTGGTTCGCATCCTCAGGGAGGAAGGTACGAGATTTTGTGAAAGGCAGCGCAAGGATAGGAAGTCAAAGCTTTCGGAGGAGACCTTAGGGCTAATGAAGGAACGACGTGAAAACCCACCGGTCTCTTCGTCAGGGAAACGGACTCTAAACCGAGAGATCAGTAAGCACGTACGACACGATCTCCGGTGCTCCAATACTCTTTCGATTGAAAGAGCGATCGAGCAGAACCGGGGGTCAAAGGTGTTCGTACAATCTCTCGGAAGGAGCCACCTGACGAAGCTGACCACAGCTCGTGGAGAAGTCGTTACTTCGAAGCCGGCAGTCCTTTCCGAAGTGGAAGACTTCTATGGCCAATTATACGCTTCGCATGCATCTCGACCTGATCCCGAAAATGAGGATCCTAGAGCCACTTTGATACGCCACTACACCGAAGACCTGCCAGAAGTCAGTATCGACGAAATCGAGATCGCTCTTGGGCAGCTTAAAAACGGAAAAGCCCCTGGAGAAGATGGCGTTACAACAGAGTTGCTAAAAGCAGGAGGTAAACCCGTATTGAGGGAGCTCCAAACGCTTTTTAAACGCTGTCCTAGTCGAAGGGAGAACTCCGGAGGCATGGAGTACAAGTGTGGTTGTCCTGTTCTTCAAAAAGGGAGACAAAGCCCTGATGAAGAACTATCGACCCATTTCTCTTCTAAGCCATGTCTATAAGCTGTTCTCAAGAGTGATCACGAACCGTCTTGCGCGGAGATTCGACGAATTCCAACCTCCGGAACAGGCTGGATTTCGGAGCGGATACGGTACCATAGACCACATCCACACAGTGCGGCAGATTATACAGAAGACTGAAGAGTATAATCAGCCCCTGTGTCTAGCATTTGTGGACTATGAGAAGGCCTTTGACTCGATTGAGATCTGGTCTGTTCTGGAGTCCTTGCAGCGAAGTTGATTGGCGATACATTCAAGTGATAAGATGTCTATACGAGGCCGCCACCATGTCCGTCCAAGTACAGAATCAGCAAACAAATCCTATACCATTGCATAGAGGCGTGAGACAAGGGGACGTGATCTCCCCGAAATTGTTCTCAAATGCAATGGAGGATATGTTTAAGACGCTGAGCTGGAAAGGGCGTGGCATAAACATTAATGGCGAGTACATCTCTCACTTGCGATTCGCTGATGATATCGTCATCCTGGCAGAAACGCTGCAGGACCTACAACAGATGCTGAACGACCTGGCTGACTCTTCTATACGCATCGGCCTACGGATGAACTTGGACAAAACCAAGGTTATGTTCAATGAACATGTACTATCGGAACCGATCGCAGTACACGGCACCGTTCTCGAAGTTGTTCAAAGATATGTATACCTCGGCCAAACATTGCAGATGGGTAGAAACAACTTCGAGAATGAGGTGAATAGAAGAATTCAGCTAGGTTGGGCAGCGTTTGGGAAGCTACGTCGAATCTTCACATCGTCGATCCCACAGTGTCTGAAGACAAAAGTCTTCAATCAGTGCGTCCTACCCGTCATGACGTACGGAGCCGAAACGTGGACACTGACGGTACGGCTGGTCCACAAGTTTAAGGTCGCTCAGCGAGCTATGGAAAGGGCTATGCTCGGCGTCTCTCTGCGGGATCGAATCAGAAATGAGGTTATCCGGCAGAGAACCAAAGTGATCGACATAGCCCACCGTATTAGCAAGCTGAAGTGGCAGTGGGCTGGCCATATTAGCCGTAGAACCGACAACCGTTGGGGTAAACGAGTTCTTGAGTGGAGACCGCGTCTCGGCAAGCGTAGTGTAGGACGCCCTCAGGCAAGGTGGAGCGACGATTTGCGCAGGATGGCTGGCAGGAGCTGGATGCGAGCAGCCGAAGATCGAGAACGGTGGCGTGAAATTGGGGAGGCCTATGTCCAGCAGTGGACTGCGATAGGCTGATGATGAATATATGTATAGGTTAAATATTTAGCATTTTTGCGATATGACATGATCTCAATGTTCAAGATCGTAAAATAAAGGTTTTACCAGTTTAACTAGCGCCAAGAGAATAGGAGATATGGTAAATTGCTAGTAACTGGCCACTCTCCAGTAACTAGACGCCTTTTATAAAATGTACTCTATGCGCTTATAGTTATAATTCATTTTAAAACGATGTGTCATGTCAATGTCAAGCACTCTTCCTCTTCCAAAATGAATTCTAATTAGAAATACATACCTAGAGTTCATTTTTATATAAGGTGGTTAATTACTGGAGCGTGGCCAATTACTAGCAATTTACCCTAGTGTCGTTTTCAAAATTTTTTTGTCTGTTCGGAATTCGGAAGACAATTATTCTCAATCACGTATTTAATGCTCTCCGAAGATCAGACCTTATCTACCCCAAAACGAAAACGCTAAAAGTACTCAACAACTAATAATAGCTAAACCTCTTATTTTGACGAGTACCAGCGCTCAATTCCTGACAGTTATTAATATTAAATAAGTGAAGTCACATGGAAGGGAGAGTCATAAACAGCAAGTAAACCTACTTACATCACAACCATGACAAATCGTGTAGGACGCGGCAGAGCATCCTCACAAGAACCTGAATGATTTATCATATTCTTTACAAAGCCACAGAATCCGGTGATACACGGCGTTACTTCACATCAAAATAAGAAAAGCAAAGGCTAGGTGGGGGCTTTATTTATGGAGTCTTTTGTTGCGAAATATAAATAGTTCCCGCTGAAATATCGAATGCTTTAGGGTGCTAGGAAATTAATGATGTGGTCAGTTCGGATTGGAGGGTGAGAAAGGGTAAGGCTTTGTAAAACAGCTAGGTTAATGGGTGTTGTGAATTCAGGGGTCTCAAGTGTTTGTGCATTGGTTGATTGGATGTAATGGACATGGGCTTTTGAAAAGGGAGCATACGTCAAGTGGGCAATCAGGAGAAAGCTTTTGCCAATTATTGCGCTTTTGCATATGGGCAGTGTGTATCACTAACGATAGCTGCTGTACAATTGCAATTAGCGTTGGAAAGCATTAGGTTCGATCATACTAACTATACTCTATTATCATATTTTATTGTTCTGGTTTCAGTTATTTCTTAAAAATGCATATGAATACACGTAGATTTGTTTTAAATTGTTTTTACAACATTTTTTTTTCATACAACATTTAAATTTGGTCATCATTATTCTTATCCCTTATTCTGACAGTCATGATGCTCCTATATTTAAGATTCACAGCAGTTACAATTAAAAAAGTAGAGCTAAAGTTTTATCACTCAATTAAATTAAAATTTCAGTAACATGAGAACGAGAACTAATATTTTCATGCACTCTCGGTGAGCAAAAGGAATCAAATAAAACATGGCCGAAGCGAGAAGCCATAAACTTTTATTTGTATTACACCCTCGTTTGAATAAATTTTAGTACTGGCTCGTAAATATTACCTACTTAAATTATACGGAACGTTAACAATGTCAGCGCATTCCGGGAATTGTTTGTATAATCGTGAAATAAAAATATAAAACCTAATTTGCTTAACTAAGACGACTACTCCTGCCTCTAAAGGTGGATTTATACCAAGCGAGCGAATGCTCATTCTATCCCCCACTCTACAAAATCAACGAATTTTGACGAACCACGTTTTGTATAACGAACGAATTTCGTAGAGTGGAGATAGACTGAGTATTCGCTCGCTTGGTATAAATCCACCTTATAGACGCGATTTTTATTTGTTACTTACTCGCCAAAAGAGTAAAGTTACTATTACACGATAACCAATCAACATTAATTTCTATTTATGGCACAAAAATGTGTTGTTATGTAGCTGTAAAAAATATTTTTGAACTACTTAACCCTTCAACGGGCAGGAACCCAAAAAAATCCTGGGTTCAAGCTTTAATACTATCCTATAGTACAAAAAAATCTGAATAAGAAAAAAATACAAAAAGACAGTGTTATAGGCTGGTCGTTTTTGAGACCAGTGCCCTATGAAGGATTAAATGCAAAAGTAAACTAACAACACTACGTCGTAAAAAATCCGCAGATCTCTTGTCCTTCGCTGATAGTCCTTTACTGGTCGCAGTCTCATAACCAGAGTCATAATCTTACGGGTCACTGAACGCAAAATGTCCGAGATACGAGTAATGTGCATAATTCATACGTCTCCTATTTGGGTTGCGATAAAAATTCTCCGCATTTTTGCTTAAACCGACGCTGGATCGCTGAATTTCTACCTAGACAGACTGATATGTACATTAGTGGTATTCTTGTAGTGTTAAAGAATATAGATAATTGTTCCGGAGAATTCCGAAGATTTGTGTCTCGAGAACTAAATAATCAACTTCTATTCAAAACAACGAGAGATACAGAAACAGAACTCGTATAATTTGAGACAATGGAAATATCTAATTATGGTTTTACAGCTCTCTATAAAGTAAATATTTAACGACGGTTAAACAAACGACGAATTTTTACGAGCATGCTTAAATTAAATTGGTTGAAAGGTAAGAGCAAATAGGTTTGGCAACGAAAACGGATAAAACAAGAAAGGTAGACAAAATAAACCCTGTTGATAGAAAACAGCAGATCCCTAAGATCAAAGTAATGGTATCAGATTGCAGAAACAATATCCATTGTCTACGGTAATCAATTTTAACAGGCTCCAGACGATAAAAGTAAAAGTATCAGATACAGTGTTGTAACCCTATTTTAAAGCTCAACAGTACATTACAAAATTTAGATAGAACAACTCAAATTGTTTAATTAAATATTTTTGAGTTGTATTTTTAAATAAATAATAAATATAAGTAAATAAATATTTTTAGGACATCTTTACACAAATCGACCTAGTCCCACGGTAAGCTCAATTAAGGCTTGTGATGTGAGTACCAGGCGACGATATATATAATAGATATATACATATAGATACTTAAATACATAGACAGCCATGACCAAGGAACAAATATTTGTGATAAATAAATACACAAATAATGCCCTCGCCGGGATTCGAACCCGGAACCTCCAGCTTCGTAGGCAGGGTCACTACCAACTAGGCTACGGAGGCTGACTTTTAAGTAGTACATACATTCAAATATTACATTACACCAAAGAATAAATACTGAGTTTTGAAGCCACGTCCTCAGTTTTCGCGGCTGATGCTTAATCCAATCGGCCACTCCTGCTTAACGGGCACCGGTCGAATTTCTCGGGTATATAAAATATGCAATCTGTTATAAGCCAGGCGCCTTTGACTATACTCTAAGGGTCAGCAATACATGCTAGCCGCTTAGATATTTTCTCTTTGGTATTGTGACATCTAATATTTAATAATAGCTTATTAGTACATACTGAAATATTTAATACCATTAATAATTATTCATTATATCCTTTTTGAAGTCTATCATTGAAAAGAACACGATATAAAGATATAACGTAATGAATAGAGCTTTAAGTTTTTTTCAAATAATATTGTGTACGGGATAGCATAAAATTTTATAGGCTCAGAAATATGAATCGTTGAGTTATTTTTATGAAAATAAAAGATTTAAAATAACTGTGGAATACAAACGCAATCAATTCCTGTAACAGCTCTACAAGCAACATTTCATAATTATGTTTCTAAACAGAATCGTTTTTTTTTGGACTTGTATTTTGTATTGCATCAGTTGTCTTAGTTGGTAATTTATATTTAATGTTTTGTGCATCTAGCAAAAATGGGGTTGTTTAAAAATGTGTTACTGTGCAATTGTGCATATCTTTAATTGCTATTTGTATCTGAAATCTCTAATCTGTGCAAATCCCTGTTATTTGATAGGCTTGCGCGGGGATACAGATCCAACACAGAGGCCCTTTGGAGAAACTTGCTGTGTTGTACATCTGCTGCAACCCATTCACGGGCACATCTAATAATTGCTATTATTAAAATTTTAGTCCAGATATGACTGATTGCGGGACATCATATTGAGTAAAGACCTATTATAATTAATGTACATGTAATACCTTTTTGCAAGTAATTTTTGTTTTTTGTAAATAAATATTTCTTAGGTCATCTTCTCCTCTTAAGGCCCATTATTTTTAGACAAGTTAAATAATAACCAGTGTCCCAAACCCCAATCTAAGGACATTTTATTCTTAATTTAGGGACCAACAAAATAAAAAAACATTTTTCTTGAGCGGATGACGTCATAAATAAATTCTGCCGTCCTAAAAATAGGACGTTGGGCCTCACAAGGTTGTATGTTGTATAATGTATTAAACGAATACTGAAAATATTGTCTACGTATCCAAAGGGGGATGTATATAAGTCTCAAGAAAACATTGATGGTAATGTCTAATGAAGATAGACGTAAACTTAGTAAGTAATAGAATTTTGTTTTTCTTTCTAGTAAAGGTGCATTCAGACCAAACTAGCATTCGCTATTCTATCCCCCACTCTACGAAATCAACAAATCAACTTTTGTATAACGATCGAATTTCGTAGAGTAGGGGGTTAGAATAGCGAATGCTCGTTTGGTTTGAATGCACCTTAAGGAAACTACAGAACCCTGAAAAACAAAAGTTTCGCTAAAACATAAGCAGCTTGTAACGTAATGTATATTACGTGAGGCAAAGAAGAACATAAAGATAAGCCTCTTAATATATTTCTATTATTTCCTTTGACGTATACGTCGGTTCATTACACTGCAAAGAGTAATACAATATTACATATACGAGTATTATACCAAGTGCTCGCGAGCATTGCGAGTGATTTTAATGGTGAATTCCTGACCATATTTAAAGTTTTTAATGTAATATATAATTACTTGGATTTGACTTGGTTTCAGAGATAATCGAAATATTTTAAAGTATGTATAAAATAAAAAAAAACTTAGGGGGGCAACTATCACTAAAACAATACTTGACAAAATATTCAACAGTAAATAAATAAATATCTTGGGACATCTTACACAAATCGACCTAGTCCCACGGCAAGGTCAATTAAAGCTTATGATGTGGGTACCAGGCGACGATATAATTAATATATAAATACATAGACAGCCATCCCAAGGAACAAATATTTGTCAATGAATACACAAATAATACCCTCGCTCGGATTCAAACCCGGAACCTCCAGCTTCGTAGGCAGGGTCTGTCACTACCAACTAGGCTATGAAGGCTGACAAATGTAAGGCGAAGTACTTCGCGTATGTAGGAAGTAGGAACCGCAACGTGGGTCCCTAAGGTCTCGAAGTTGTTAAAATCGAACTTCCACGGTTGTCTCAAGAGGAAACAAACTTTGTGAGGTATTCTACTGTGGCTTAGGGTTCCGTAGCCAAAATGGCAAAAACGGGACCCTTATAGTTTCGCCATGTCCGTCTGTCCGTCTGTCCGCAGTATAGCTCAGTGGCCGTTAGTAATAGAAATCTGCAATTTGGTACAGGTATACATATTAATCAACAAAGTGGTAGAATAAAAACTAGAAAAAATGTTTTTTTCGGTTTGTTCCCCAACTGGTGAAGCGGGGATGATTTTTTGGATGTAATCCTATAGTGTGGGGTATCATTGAATAGGTCTCTTAAAAAGAATAAGGGTCTTAAAAGAAAGTTTCTTTTTAAAGGCAATAATATTGAAGATAATCGCTCCAGAAGAAAAAAAAATGTGTCTCCCCCCCCCCTCTAACTTTTGATCCGTAGGCCAAAAAAATATAAAAAAAATCATGAGTGGGCATATAAAGTACTTTAAAATAAAACTATTTCGAACGTAATCGGTCCAGCCGTTTTTTAATAACTACGGAACCCTACACTGAGCATGGCCCGACATGCTCTTGGCCGGTTTATTTGAGTATACCAATGCTACAACATGGTAGTTCTACAATGTGCCCATGAGGAAAGGGAAAATTTTTAAAAGCGGATTTCTGACCTTTGAAGTTAAAAATGTCGTATGAACATCTTAAGAGATAATTTTTTAAAAGCTGTTTTTGACCGTTACGTTACCGAAAAACGCATTTTAGTAAACGATTTTGTTACTGTGTTTTCTTAGATTTGTCACACCCAATTGACAGACATCATTATTGACAAAAAATGTAAAAAAAAATAAAATTGCATTATTTGCGATAATCTTAATAAAATAACATTTTTTTGTAGTGAAGCAGTCGAAATACCAAAAAAAAAAATACAGCGGATTTCTGAGCAAATTTGAAGTTAAAAATGTCGTATGAAGTTTGTCGGATTCCGACTATAATAATTAAGAGACAATTATTTAAAAGCCGTTTTTGACCGTTACGTTAACGAAAAACGTATTTTAGGAAACGATTTTGTTACTGTGTTGTCTTAGGCTTGTCGAACCTAAATAATTGACAGACATCATTATATCATTATTGACAAAAATATTTACCTACCACATGTAAAAAAAAAAACTTTAAAAAAGCATTATTTGCGATAATCTTAATAAAATAATATTTTTTTGTAGTGAAGCAGTCGAAATACCAAAAATAAAAAAATTTTTGCTGATTGCTCCAAAACTCATATAACATTCCTTGTTTCTTTTAGGCTAAGGAATATGCTGTTTTTTTCCCTTTCCTCATAGGCACCTTTACACAGCTACTGATTTTGAGGTTTGATTGTCAATGGTACAGTCGAGTGCATTAATATATAGACACATTTGTAAGGGATCAGTATGGAGAAGTGTATATATATATTAATGCCCTTGACTGCATATAACATATCAATGCACTCTTGTCATGCCAGCAGCAACGCCAGTATGAGTAAGTACCTGTAACAAAAACACAAGGTTAATATTATTATAACATTTATGTATTTAATAGGTAAGTGTAAAAAAACCAACCAGGGACCGGAGCCGTTATTTTCTCCATACAAAAATAACGGTTATTTTTCGTTCTTCGGTATATAAATTCTAAGTAAATGGAGTAATTTAAAAATATGTTATTGTAATGTACATAAAATATTGAGTAGTATATAAAGAGTATAAAACATTTTAAAATATTGGGCTATTTAGAGGTTTTTGTAAAATAACGGTTCCGGTCCCTGAAACCAACTGAGGGGCTACCTGCAGTTGCCTGCCTTATCGTACGAGTATACGATTGCAAAATGGCATCTTGGGTAGGCCTGCAGTAGACCATAAGTTGGTAAGTAACGGTTATGTTAGCGTTTACTCGATAAGTAGCCCATCACGCTCGCTCCAATACATAAATGCGAGCGTGATTCACTTTACGTAGGTATCGAGTAAAATCGTAACCATTACTTACCAACTCACGCTACAGTTATTAACATTAATTCCCGCTTTCCACTGCGAGCGGAGCGGAGTCATTAATGGGTCCGTTTAACTTTCACTGCTGCTGTGACTCGCAGCCGTCAACTGAATACTAGACCTTAGCGAGCGATGAACGTGAAACGAAGCCGTTAATGAGTCCGCTCCGCTCTCAGTGGAACGGGCATTACTCGTCTCTCCGATACACTTGTTAACATCGTTTTATTTCTTAATAGAAAGAACAACGACCGCAGACGTGTTAATCACGTCAATAAACTGAATATAAACAATTTGGAATTGTTTGTTTACCCTTTACATGTGAACACTGCATAACACTCGTCCATATAACTCAATAAACGAGTGCGTGCATAAAGTTGCTTTCCATCGCGCGTTTATTGTGAAGAGTATACGAGTTGCAGCAGTATTTGCGCGCAATGGAAAGCAATTTTGCGTGAGCACTCGCGATCTCGGGTAGCAACTATTAAACGAATGCTAAGCGAATGTGGACTTTTAATCTAAGAAAATGTAAGCTTTATGGGTGCAATTTGTTCTTTTTGACTATCCATGGGATATACCGGTTCTAATATTACCGAGAAAACCGGTACTGGAGATTTCATTCAGTTCATCCGTAATGATTTCAATGGATTACTAAAAGTTGGTAGTTAGACCAAACGAGCATTCGCTCATTCTGTGCCCTACTCTACGAAATTTGTTCGTTACTCAAAACGTGATACGTCGAAATTCATTGATTACGTAGAGTGGGGGATAGAATGAGGGAATGCTCGTTTGATCTGAATGCACCGTAAGAGGCGTTTATGAATAAGGGGGTAAGATAACCTAACAAACAACGGGAAATAACTTATTTTTGGCCCCCTAGTATAGGTGCATAGCATAACGTATCATAATAATTATATTATTACGTAAAAGGACTCAAAGAGTAGTCGGCGCGTAAAAGAGACAATTTCAGAATAAATTTCACGCTCTGCTTCTTTCATTGTTCAGAGAAAGTTGAAGCAAATCCTTATTGTCTATGAATTTAAAATCTGGGAAAGTTTTTGTTGCAGTTATATACGTTATGGGTCTGGGTCGTTGTCAGGTTTGGGTTATCACCTTTTTGGTTGTCATACATAAAGTTCGTCAAGCCGTGTGGTGACGGCAGTAAGAACACATTTGTCACCACCCCAACTCCTCCTGCGGGTGTCGTAAGAGTCGACTATAGGATTGAAGTATCACAGACCATTTTACAAGATTGATGATGGGCAGCAGCGTCATCACATTACTGCGATCGCCAATCCGCTTGCCCAGCGTGGCGATTATGGGCATTTACCTCCTCGCCTGTACAATGGGTTGTGCTCTGAAGAACTGTTCGACATGATGCCAACGTCCACTTTTCATCATCGCACCGCTCGCCACCGACTGGGCGCTCATCCTCACACCTTGCAACCTAAATGGTCGCGCACCGTGCGGTTTCAGAGGAACTTCCTCCCGCGGACGGTCCGTCTGTGGAATGAGCTCCCTGCCGAGGTTTTCCCGTTGGACTACAGTGTGGGGTTCTTCAAAATAAGAGTATACAAGTTCTTATTGGGTCGGCAACGCGCATGTGACACCCCTGGGGTTGCAGGCGCCCATAGGCTACGGTGACTGCTTTCCATCAGGCGGGCCGTATGCTTGTTTGCCACCGACGTGGTATAAAAAAAAAATGCGTCTATACGCATAGTTAATAGGAGAGGCCTACGTCCAGCAGTGGACTAACATAGGCTGATAATGATGATGATAATTACATAAAGTTAAGAAGTTTGTGTGCTAATTTCGGTATGAAACAATTAGCGGTACAACTAGGTTCCTCGATCTACAACCCTGAGTCATAAAATCATAGCATAGAATACAAGCTGTTAACTTTTGACCAGCGAGTGGACAATTTTTTTTCCGACTGACAATCACCAGTCTAGGTCAGGGGATGACACAATAATGCTATTCAGTTTAGGTCGAGAGAAAGGGACAAGGCTGTACGAGTCGTATATCTCTGTCCCTTTCCCTGAACCTAAAGTGAATCGCATTAGTACGACATGGTAACCCCACAGGTTTCAGTGTGGAGCGCAGACATTTAGTAAGTATCAACCATATACAACATTGGAAAATTTATGGCATAGGCTTATTTATTATCTCTTCCAAAAAAAAAACTGTGGGTATGTTTTGGCACGTTTTGACGTTAATTTTATGCGATTTTTTTCCCCCTATTTTTCTTAAGTAAATCGGTTATTTATTAACGAGTTTGTGCTTGTATAAATGCTTTATTTCCAGAAAATTATATATTTTTAATATTTCTAACGTAATATTAATAAACCGATTTCAAATGTCAATAAAAGACCGTTAGCCTTTATATTGCCCATTCACGTAAAAGGCAGTAAAAAGTTAATAGAAAGAATTATCCTTCAATAAACTTTATGACTTTTATGACATACATCTAAGTTCTTATTCTTCATAATACTAAGCATTTTATATGCTTTTAATAAACTAAAACCGTATGATGAAATATAAGTTTAAATGAAAGTTTCATAAAGAGAAGAAACAATCATTTTTATTACGATATCACAATAATCCGATCACGCAGAGAGACTCCTAGCATAGCCCTCTCCATTGCCCTTTGGGTGACTTTGAGCCTTCTTATGAGGCCCATTGTAAGCGGCCACGTTTCAGTACCGTATGTCATCACTGGCAACACACACTGATTAAAGACTTAAAAAGATGAGACCATCCGCAGCAGAACCAAAGTAACCGAAATAGCTCTCCGAATCGCTAAACTGAAGTGGCAGTGGGCGGGGCACATTGCGCGTAGAACCGATGGCCGTTGGGGCGGGAAGGTTCTTGAGTGGCGGCCACGTACCGGAAGACGTAGCGTGGGTAGGCCCCACAAGGTGGACCGATGACCTGGTGAAGGTCGCAGGAGTCCGCTGGATGCGGGTGGCGCAGGACCGGTCATTATGGCAATCTTTGGGGGAGACCTATGTTTAGCAGTGGACGTCTTTCGGCTGATATGATGATGATGATCACAATAATACTTATATTATGTAAATCAGTCTATCAGGCTCGCGCTAATCACGTTTTGGGGAGAGTCCGATGGACTAGGTACTTTTAGGCTACGTTCACACGGCGTCATTTTTCTCGTATACCGTATACGTGATTTTATCAGATATCGTAGTGACACCCAAATTTGTATGGCAATTTTTAAAATCGGTCACACGGCGTCTATACGAGAAATTCGCGTATTCAAGACATATTTATTGCCGTATACCGTAGGGTCTTACCACCGGGAATGCGAGATTCTCTACCCGATATAATCGAATGCGATACTCAGTGACGTTTAACATTACGTTGAGAAGTTCACACGGCCAAACTGGTTTCTCGTATACGAGACACACGTGGCAAGGGCAGGCCGGCAGTTGTGTGTATACTCATGTTGGTGTTAGTAAGTGGCAAGGTGGTCTGCTCCAATCTTGATAATAAATTGTCAAAGCTGCTTATTGACATTCGAAAATAATTAAAAAAGACACGTTCCTCATTTCTGAGCTCTTGAAAAAACGATGCAAATCTTCTTTCTCGGCGAAATCCCGTATTTAATAAAGGATGGACCCAATATTTTCTCGGGCGCCGATACTTCCTCCTCAAATACCAATATAAAAGAATTGGAATACAGGGATCCATGCCGGCGTGTGCTAAACGACTGAATCATGTGGCGGCAAGTTGCATCGATATGCGATATAACGCCGTGTGAACGGCTATCACGTATACGGGGAGACCGAATACGTGAAAAAAACGAATAGACTGCGCACCGTGTGAACAGCCGTCCCGTATACGGTAAAACCGTATGCGAGAAAATATCGAATCGAATAGTCGCCGTGTGAACGTAGCCTTACGTTTCGAGTAAACGGTACCGCATCCTTAAGGTGTATTTAGACCAAACGAGTATTCGCTCATTCTATCCCCCACTCTACGTTTGATAGCAAGGATTTGTTACATAATACACCGTGTTTTTATTGATTTCCGTTAAATTAAAGGGAAGCTTATTTAGGTCAAAATAATCAATTTGTCTAAGAAACTAGTACCTTAATTCTTACTGTTATTGAGTTATTAAAAAAATAAGTTTAATGACTGAACAAGTGTATTTCAACCTTTATTACATCCCAATGAAACTTATTTTGACATGTGGCGTCAGTCACCTGAGATATTATTCTTAAGGTTATCTCACACTTGCTATTTCAATTATTATGTATGAAAACGAAAAAAAATGTTTTTACGAATTAAACAAAAGCCGATTTACTAGGCAACTTCTATTAATGTCCCAAATAACCTGTCCTATTTAACGGAAATCAATAAAAACACGGTGTAGGTATATATCAAAGTTTCCTCGTAATATAGCCAACCTAAGTCAATTTGTTTTTTTTTTCAGTGTACGATAAACGATATAAACTCACTTAGTTAGGTCCATATTTTAAGTCATAAAAATATCATAATCGCTAAATAAAACTGCCATGATTTACCTTTTCATTTCAATTGGCGTCGCGTTTCCTACAGCGATTTATAAAATATACCCATAAAAGTCAAGATTAAAAAGCACCGTTTCCGTAAAACGTCAATTGTGCCATTAATAAGAACTAAGTAAATACCATCATTCTGAGCCCTTACTACGAATTCGTCGCTACTTTAAATACAAAACTCACAGCTCAATATACTTATTTCGTGAGTGATCCGCGTGAAATATTATTTTAGCAAGTTTTAGCATGAATAAGCTTATTACTATTTCGCCGGTTCGCTCAATCCTCTGCGACTGACGTTACGTCCTTACGTCTGTCAGACACCCATATTTTGCAAATACCTACGCCACTACGATGTTGATTACAAGATTCCATAATTTCACGTCACGTGACCATGTCAGTGGCAGAGGGTTAATAAAACAGATGGAAGTTTAAATCGCAAAAGATATGGCAATCACTTTTACGAGTATTTCCATAGAAATAACTATTGTGTGTGGAACTGTGTAGGTTTTGCACAACCATGAATTAATAGTAATCGCAAAACGCCGACAATGTTTCATTCTCTAATGTTTAATGTAAATGACCACATGGTCATCTACATTATTAAAAACTTGTATAGTCCAAGTTATGTTAAAAATAGTCCTTACCTTGATTATTTTTGGCCGCAGATCAAATACCTCCTCCTTACTTGTTCATAGCGACTCGCTTGCACCAATACGAAGTACAAGCGAGATTCAAGTGAGTTTAAATAGAAGTTAACATGGTAAGGGCCTCGATGTCAACCAGAAACACAAATTGCTCGCAATAGTTGATTCAAGCTCATTGTGCTTATCGATTTACTGTCAAAGGGAAAAATACAATGGAAGCAATTTTTCAAGAAAATGAACTGCCTGGCATAATCCTAGACATGACATTTGAGGAACTTGTTTCCAAAAGGGCGTATAATTATAACGGTTTTGTAGGAAAATATGCTCTTTTGGAAATTACTTCAACAATTTTATTTTTAACACGCACCATCTGTGCCCGCACTCACTTTTGAAATTATAACTCGAAGTATGATGGCTTGATTATAATTGATTTATCAATATGAATGTAAGAAACAATAAGCTGTAAAATTTGCTTAGGTGGTAAAAATACTTTCTACATAATAAAGGTAATTTTAATTAGGTAGGTTCGTCGGTTACGTTATAATTTTTGAGTAACTATACATTTGGATGCGGAGAGCTGAGGACCTAGTAGATGGCGCGAATTGGGGAAGGCCTATGTCCAGCAGCGGACGACTATGGGGTGATGATGATGATGATGATAACGATGATGATACATTTGGGGACATATGCCAACGAATGAAAGCATTGTCAGAGACACGTTAATCTGGTCTGGATCTCCTCTAAAACAAAAGCGCATCATACGAAAAAGCATTTTTAGGGCTCCGTAGTAAACAAGGAAACCTTGTAATTTCGCCATGTCCGTCTATCTGTTTATCCGCAGCATAGCTTAGTGGCCGTTAGTAATTAGAACTTTGCAATTTAGTACAAGTATAGGTATGTAGGTACCTATAAACACCCTGAAAGACAATTGTTTTATAAAGTGGTGATGATTTTTTTATTTTGCTGTAATCCTTAAAGTGTAAAGTATTTGCTGTAATCCTTAAAGTAAGACCCTTATTTTATTTAACAAAGAAAAAGAAGGTTTGTTTCTAAAGTCAATATTTTAAAAAATAACCGCTCCAGATAAAAAAAATGTGTCCTCTCTAACTTTTGATCCGTGGGTGTAAAAGATACTTAAAAAATCATGAATATAAATAGAATAATGAAAATAAAACTACTTCGATATTAATCAGCCCAGCGTTTTTGAACAACTACAGAACGCTACACTGAGCATGGACCGACATGCTCTTGGCCGGTTTTTTTCTACATACATTTGTTGTATCCTAAAATAACTACTCGCCAGCCTCAAGTGCAAGGTTATCACAATGAGCACGATAAAAAAAATATTCAAAAAGGGAAGCTTAAGTCGTCATAAAGTAGCGTAGACATACAAAAAATCAGAAACACTTGACCGCCTTGGCTCAGAGCAAGCCCATAAAAAACAAAGCACTTTGGACTGAAGCCAGCTCCCGATTCAGCCTCATTGAGAAGAATTTAAACTTAATATTGAAGCCCTTTTTTAGGGTTCCGTACCGTAAAACTACCCAACTATATTCCAAAGTAAAACCAAAATAAAAGATTTCCATTGATACTTAATTACGAATTGAACTCGTGGACCATAGTTGTAGTAGTGGACTAAAGTTGTATGGTTTTACGATAGTCAAAATGGCAAAACCGCAACCCTTATAGATTCATCTTGTCCGTCTGTCACAGCCAAATTACTCGGAAACTATAAATGTTATAGAAATAAAATTTGGTAAGAATATGTGTTGTCTGAACGGCTACATAATTATGATACCTACTATACTGTTAAAAAAAATTGGGGTAAGTGGCCTATGGAGGTCACCATGTCTGGACATGTAACTATAATAGTTTTTGAGATAGGTTGATTTAACTGCCCTTCGTGCGCGAGTCCAACTCGCACTTGGCCGGTTTTTATATCTTTAAGTAAAACTTTTGAAAGCCCTTAAAAGGTAAAATTTATAATTAATCTTTGAAGTTTTTGCTCTATAAGACATTTTCGTTATTGAATAGGTATAAATTAATCAAGAATTCAAAATATTCTTTCAACTATTCTTTATAGATCAAAGAGCTATCAGTATAAAAGATAGCGGTCTAATTAATTGAGCCAGGTTTTTTTTATCTGATCCATCACAGGAAAATTTTAGAATTACGAGTACATTATAATTCAATGTGAAAACTACGACGTCGTAGGTATATACATAATTATTGACAAAGATGGTGTTAATGGTTAAGTTATCAATTAATATCAATGTTCACACACATGAAATCAAAAATCACAAACTACTAACCCTAGAAATGTTTGAAGAAAATGATTTCTAAAAGTCACAAATAGAACGCCAAGAAAATCATGGGAAAATTACAAAACCAGAATAATGTGTCTTAAGAACCCGGTGATGATGTAAAAAATTCACAATATGGGCGATGATACGACTTTTACACAGTAACTGAACACCCAAGGTCGGCGTTCGCATGTATCTGCAAGAATTCCACCGAATTATGAGCCCTATTGTAATAACACTAGGTACAATTTTGTTTGAAGAGTTGAATACAATTTTAACAACACTGCAGGTGCGCGACGATACCTAGAAATGTTCGACGCTGTTTAGGCACGCTATAAAAAGTATTGATACTTGAATACGTTTAATGTAAATTTGAAATTTTTGGTCGATTTTAATTTAAATGAAAGTTTAAGATAATTTTGTATTAAACATTTATTGTATATTATATATGTCTTTTTATAAATTATTTATACTTTGACACTTATTATGAGTATACTTACTACATCTTCTATTATACAAACCATTAGCGCACAACCGAATCAACTTGGGCTAGGCACTTGAAATAAACACCAGAACTTCTTAATAGACAGATTAATTGTTTTGAAATGTAATCTATCATCATCATCATCATCATCATATCAGCCGAAAGACGTCCACTGCTGAACATAGGCCTCATCTAAAGATTGCCACCATGATCAGTCATGGATATATGGTATGCTAATGTATGAGATACTATGCCATGTAATGTATGAGATGGTATGTAGATTAATTACCATTGCATACCAATAAACTCTATAAGTTTTTAAGCTAACATAGTCATTTATATTATTAATTAGTGTGACTTAAAACGGGATATTTACCATGTGAATTGCAATTATTGAGCACCCGATATTTCGGCATTGACGTACTGCGAGTTTTAGTTGTGGTCTACCTACATAACCCATTATAACCAAGCCCTACCCTACAGGGTGTTTCATTTTTGAAAATTGTGAAATTTTCTCTGACTTTGCTCACGCCCTAAGTTTCTCTGATATAAAAATGATATATTTAAAATGTTATTGAGATTGGATAACGTTTAGAGGTTGCACACTTTTGAAAGTGGAGCCAAAGCCCCATAATTACGAAAAAAAATACTTTTTTATAAATTCATAAAAAATAATGAACCAACACTAAAATTACTTGGGAAAGTAGATTCTATCGTCAAATATAAAAAAAGGATTTTATTCTTTAAGCACGTGTGTGAATTTACTATAACCTTAATATGGTATTATTTATAAAGTAACCTAGATCCCGGTTTTTTACTTAATTTTAGGCCATAATTGAATGTTTACATATAGTACACTAATCTATTATAGTTATAATACTAGTAAAACACTGGGAATTAGGTTTTCATAAAAGTGCTCTATAAATATTTTTTAGAATTTATACCTACTTCTAAAGAATAAGTTCTAATTTTTTATATATGACATTAAATTCGACTTTTCCATTCTTTTTTCGCGTTGGTTCATTATATTTGATTAATTTATAACAAAGTGTTTTTTTTCGTAATGTATGGGGCTTTGGCTTTACTTTCAAAAGTGTGCAACCTTTAAACGTTGTCCAATCTTAATAAAATTTTATATATATCATTTTTATATCAGAGAAACTTAGGGCGTGAGCAATGTCAGGGAAAATATCACAATTTTTTTTGCCCATACAAAAGTGAAACACCCTACTACCCTACCCTAGTGCTATATGAAAAAAATGCCACGTAAAAAAGTTCAGCTATGCTATTCTCTTATTCATACATTCTACGCTGCGTTCATCAACGAGCTCGACGACGAGACAGCCTTCACTTCGACGTGCGCAGCGCTGCGAAAAACGGTATTCAATAACGTAGAACAGCTTGTTGTCGAACTGTAGGTGGTAACTCTCGACGCAGTGTAGTTCCAGTTCACGCCGCATTCGTCGCAAGTTGAAAACTCGCATTGTAATCAGGGTCTGGGTCAGACACAGGGTCCTGAAGATTCATTAAAAAAATATTTTTTCATGAGACGATGTTAATAAATTTAATACTTTTATATTATTTATATATATATATATACATATTTAAAAAATGGTTTATTTAATTTTCTTAATTTATACGTATCAAAATACAACGATTATTATGAGTTTATAAACCTTCTCTGTTATTGAAGATACGCTGGCATTGTAGCGGTCTTGATTAGGATTTTTAGACCCACAGATTTTTTTTCTTCTTTTTACTACGCCATATTTACGGTTTTTGATATGACGGACCGTAATTACATCTATAATTAAAGGATCTGTTAATATAATATAAATAAATTATACATTCAACACCCAAATACGACTGATAAAATACAAAAGCCACAAGTTTTGTTTATGCCCTCATAATATTTTAGCTCCAAGACATGATTGAAACGAACGAGCAAGGATAGTAACATGTGATCATGGATTGTAGACGAAGAAAATAGGAAAAGGGTTAAAACGAAAAAAAAGTAATGAACACAGTCATGATTATTTAGTGAAAAGCGAAAAGCTAGTGGTATGTTAACTCCAATCCAAATCCGAATGATGACAGCTAAAATCAAGATATGTTTCAAGCTCAAACGTAAAAAAATTGTAAAGAAGAAATGTTAAATAAGCTAAAAACGAATTAAGCTTCACACTCTGCCCACACGTTAATTCGTAAAATACTCCAAAGATTATCTGTATTTTCATGCTAAAAGCATTTTGCATAAACACACATAAAATAGCTGAGTAGTTCAGTTCCATGGCTGTAGAATAAATTAACCACATTTTGAGTAAGTCTTGTACGTTGTGGTTGGATTATTTTGGTGTTGCATTTCACGCAAGGACTTCGACAATTGTTGTATTCCAATGGGTTTCAGCAAAAACCATCTGTGATAAAATAATATACTTTACAGTTTTTATAGTTACATACATATTTGTATCCTTAATCCTTATACTGACTTGTCTAGAATATTGTTATCATGACATACATCATTTATTTAAAACACTTTGTTACAATATCTCACCGATATATCTAACAATATACATAATGGGCTGTCCCAGAAGTAAAGAGACAAGATTCGAATGAAAATATTTAATAAAAAAATCTTACAAAGCACTACTATTTACATTTAGTTAAGTTCAGAATTTCATTTTATTTGCTACTTTATATTAAATTAGCTTGTGCAAAGCCTCTGTAGCCAATTTTTCTAAGGTTCATTGCTACTCGTCTCATTACAGCATTTCAAGACCTAGCTGCCACAATTTTAGCCAATTTAGTCCATCTATGCTTAAATGCAGTCAACGATTTGGGTTTTTCTGTTTGTTTTTTATATTCTGGTTTACATAAAGGTCAATAAGCTTCAATACCAGGAGCTTGGGGAAAATTTGGGGCGTTGTTATGTTTTTGTATAAAATCTATACCTTCAGCCTCTAGATGTTGAGCGAATTCCGTGGCGTAGTGGCATGATGCCATATCCGGCCAGAATATAATTTCTTCCCTCTGGTAATGCTTATCTATGAAAGAAATTTATCGCATTATCATACATTCTCTCAAATAAATACGTGCGTTCATAGAGCCTGTGCAAATATATGGTTAAGACGTATTGCCATTTTGGTCTATGGCTTGCCAAACGAGATATTTATTGAAAAATTTGACCTTTGCTACAATTTTTTGCGAATAATCTACGGAGTCCCGTCGAGTTGCATGGCAGTATTGCTTCCCAGGAATATCCGTTGGGTCCACGGTCACGTAAGTCTCATCATCAATTATGAGAACTTTTTTCAGTGTTTTTTTTAAACACTCTTCGGCATCCTCTTTTAGCTCGCACTTCTTGGTCCTTAAAGTACTTAGGAGCTGACAGTTTTGCAAATGCTTTACGCTTTAGGTCGCATGTTTTAATACGAGCTATATTTGACTTCGATATTTTCGATTTATCCGCAGCAGCTCGAACAGACATCGAAGGATTCGGTTCATACACTTTTTTTACTTTATTTATGATCATAGCTACGGAAATAATACATTTTTTTCCAGGAATCTTCTTGAAAATATATTCATGCGATTCTTCAAAACGCTTTATAATTCGATACCAAGTAGTTCTCCTTACTCCCTCTGAAGAAAAATTACATATCATGACCGTTTTTCCATGACATTCATAATTCTGAACAACTCTTTAGTAAATACTTCGCGATCAGCTCTTTTCATTATTAAAATTTCAATAATGCAATCGTATTTCCCGCAAAATTTTACAGATTTGAGGCATACGGTGGCCATGACAGTTATTTTTCTTAAAAAAATCAAAATATTTTCAAATAGTTCGAAATTTGAAATTTGTCTCTTTACTTCCGGGACAGCCTTTACCTACTTCACATATTGATTGACCAATGTTTACAAATTTTCATTGTTTTTTATTATTATTGTGTATTTAGGAAAGGACAATCAAAAATTAAAATCAGATTAAAAATACACAATGAAATAATATCGGTATACGATCCATGTCCAAAAGTTTCAATCACCTTTCTATAAGCAGCAACCTAAGCAGTATGCTCTATAAGGAAATTAGCCTCAGTCATCTTTTTTATAATCTGGCAAACCAAATTTTATTTCTTTTAAAAACTGTGAGTTATTAATATTGCGATGGGCGTAATCATACCCATGACATCACCCCTTTTTTAATTTGTCTCTTTTCTACCGATGGAAGCCTTATATCAGGTTATATTAAAAATATTGAATATCGTATTGAAAAAAAAATACATGTTAACAGTTTTAATAAGAACATCTCTTCAATAAATTAGAATTAAAAAACTATGTCAAATAAGTACTAAAATATTATTGAATACTAGTACTAAAAACTCAATGATCTACAAAAAAATACCTTAATAATAATTTTTACTTACCAAAGGATCAAGAACCGCAAATCACTTTATGTTCACTGGCTACTTCTGGGTAGCGCACGCGACTAGGGGTGAACGACCGCTACAGCGAGTACAGCGCAGAGCGATACGTCCTCCCGTTGTGAGCTCTCGGAGCGGTCTGACGGCACTGCGCTCGCGTCAGTTATTTTATTACGAATTTCGAGTAAACTTTACGAACAGTTTTTGCAAATAAAGTCTATGAATATGTATGCATATATATTTTTTTAATGATAGTGCATGAACTGAAGTTTATTTTAGTATATTTTTAAATGAATTTAATGCTCTTGTATAGGCAGTAAACTCGGCTGTTCTTCGTGTATTTCTTGCGAATCTCACCGAATGTAAATATTTTTTTACTACTTAAATTCATATAAAATTGTTTTTTTTTTTTCCACTTATTCCGTAGAAGACTATCAATCGAATACTATGTTATTTTTATATATGGGCCTAATGTCGAGTCTATCGTGAAAAAGAGAGCCGTTTCAACCTCTTCCAGTAGAAAATGCGTAAACAGCTGTTGGAAAAAGCTGGATTATTCAAAATGTATCAACAAATTGAAAAAAAATTTACACTTATTCACTTTTTATTGAAACAATCATTCAATTTATTTATCAAAACTTGTATCATAAGTGTTAGTTACTGTAATATCACGTTGCAAAGTTGAGCGAAATCGAAAATATAGTATACCGGACTCTTAATACCCACTTCAAAAAACTCGCATTATTTAGAATATCAAATCAGGGTGCTTAGCCAAGTTGCCAATCGCTAGCGCTTGCTAGCGTATCGTAGTTTTCCCTCTATGTCACTCTTTCATATTAGTGCGACAAAGACAGTTAGCTGCCTTTCGTTTTCGATTGACGATTAAGCGTTAGCGATTGGCAACTTGGCTAAGTACCCAGATATAATTTGGGCATTTCTCCGAGCGTTTCAACCGCCGTGATTTCGGTGGCAATATTATTACTTGATTTCCGTGGATATCCCATACATTTTTTGGATATCTTGTTAGTTGTTAACTACGTCTACCAATATATCCAAAAGTTCTTGCATCTCTCACGGGATTCGTGTGATAAGGCTTCCACCGAAGTCTCGGCGGTTGAAACGCACGGAGAAATGCCCATTTAATGTTTTTTGACAAAGATTGTCTGTTTTTGCAATAGTCGCCTGTCAGTTCATTCATTTTGTGACTCACGCTGCGACTTATTCATAAACTGCTAAATTAGGAAGTCGCTAAGTACTGTTTGTCCCTTTCGGTCTTATCAAGATGTCCACAAGAGTGAAAGGGACAAACAACACTTAGCGGCTTGTTAAGTTAGGAGGCGTTTATGAATAAGAGGGTAAATGTAATAATGGCGACTCAAAAGGTTGTACTATAGAAAAATCTACAAAGAAATGAATAGTATGTCATCCTAGTTATACATACGATGCCGCAATGCGTTCCGATTCCGCTGAACGCTGATCGACCCTTTGTGCTCCGGAATTCTTTTGATTCTACGGCCATTCTTGTAAGAGGCGTAACGGCATAAATCCCTGATAGGAAAAGTTCATAAATACACGCCATTTTGATGGGTACTCATAACTCAGCGATTAGAAAAAAAAGATGATCCTTATAACGCGAATTTCTTATCAATTTTGTAAGATTAATAATTTAAGGATCCCCGGAAAAAACATGTCCAATGCTTAAAAAAATCAGGGCGAATTCACACCTTACTCTGTTAAAAGTAAGGTGGTTTTTCCTTCTGTAATTTGAATTGACAAGACATGTTCTTTCCGTGGTTCAAAATTGCATTTTGAAGAAGCTATAATGATTTCGTTTGAGATGAATATAATTACTATCGCTGTATATCTACTTAATAATACATTATAAGTAGGTAACATGTCTGGTTGACGTAACTAAAGACTGAAGAGCTGGCGACTTCCTCGCACAACACATCAGTATTGCGATACAGCGAGGAAATACCGCGTCCTCGGTACAATGCCACGAGGGCCAATCTTAACTATATATAGGGTAAAAGCACCAGTAGTCAGCCTTATAACGCCTTTTTAAAATGTAAACGGTCGGTATTTATTCAGGATAAGTCGGATAAATGAACGGATCACATCGTTACATCAACTGTTTATTATAGTTTTAAAACGAAATAAGAAAAAACATAACATGAAACCTTAAAGTAGCGATAATTTAGTTTAAACAAAAAATGGCACTTTTTCCCAGTACTCAGCCGCCAAAATCCAGTAATCAGCCTTTTCGTGCCCAGTACTCAGCCTTCGTATATTACTATCATAATTAGATCAAAATCAGCAATATCTATATGAAAATCAAAGATATTAAATATAATTCTTATTCCTTATACTTAACTCTTTTAAATCGAAGACTTAGGACGTGAAACTCTTTGGTCATACGTAACAAAAAATATTTTTCAAGCTCACAGTACATATATTATGTCCATATTTCTATTAGTATTAATTATAATAAATATAAAAATATTCAAAACTTAAATATAAAAATTTTAAATTTTAGATTTAATGTTCATTTGTATGGCCGGTCGTATGTAACAGGTCCATTATTTTTCGATAATTTAGTGTTTTTTTATATTACTAGTCCTCAAAGCTAGTTTAATGAGAGTAAAGTAATTTTTGGACACAGTATCTATGTTTGTACTTGAAGAGGCTGCTGGCATCGCAATAAACGCAATGTATTTTGTTTAATGAAAAAAAATGACTGTGACTATGACTATGACATTCTCCTTGCTGGGGATTTAAACAGGTTCATTACATTGGAAAGAATTGTAACTTTTCAGCTTTTATCACACATTCTTTTATCTGTTTTTGATCGGGTTATATCCGTTAAAACTGCATCATTTTCTGTCAAACCTGATGAATCAATTGAAAAATCTATTTTCTATTTTCTTGTGCCCTTTTTATTGATTTTACTGGCGTCATTCTGGGATTGTTTTGTTTTGTGTTTATTTTTTTTGTTTGGTTACAGTTTATTTGTAGCTTCGTTGGGTTGAAAGATATTTCTGCTTTTTTCCTAAGACAACAGTTTGTTTTCTTCTTTTTATCTTCTTCTTTTTTTTTTGAATCCTTGAATTGAATAGATGGTACATCATCTAATCTTTAGATGATGTAGCACCTATTCAATTCATGACTCTAGGGGCGCTAGATTTTTTTATCTTTAGTATTCCGTTTTCTTGTACCTAAACGTACCTATCCGTAGTTACATAAAATACATACCTAAATGTACTAGGTAGAAAGATAATATTATTATAAATAAATGATTATCGATATATTCCTTAATATTATATCGGTGGCTGAGTACTAGATCCGCGAAATCCAGTGGTCAGCCATGATAAAAAATAAAATAAAATGGGGCCGACTCACAGTAGATCGAAATGAATAAAAAATGGACATTCGCATTTTTTTCTAAAAATCCTATTTTAAAAAATGCTCTTCGGTTGAAAATGATATGAGGAATAAAAAATGCTATATAAAATTTTTCAAAATGAGGCTTATTTTAAGCAAAAAAAAATAAAATGTGTTTTTTTTGTATGAAACTGAATAATAGGTATCTTATTGTAAGAAAACCGTAATCGATCCCGCTTTCAAACCTTTAGAATATCATTGTCCTACTTTGGAACAGTAGAAAATAGTTAAAACCTTATCTCAGTAGGTGCCCGTTTTTGTTTTATAGTCCAATCAAAAGTCGGTAAATACAACATTTTTCTCAGTTGATATTTTTTTTATTTTCGTTAAAAACGGTATATTCATGACAATTTAGTATAAAAATAAAATATTTGTGACATTTTATTAAGAATAAATACAATTTTTTATAAGAACATTGCATTGAAATAGAAACATTTATTGCGGTGATTTTATTGATAGTAAACATATAGCTAAAATATACTTGAAATCACCAATTACAAGTATAATCTTTTTACTACTATTATAGTTAGTAAAAACGTCACAATAAACGTTTGATTTCAATATCTTAATTTTTAACCATTTTCTTGAGAAATCTTGTATTTATCTGTATGGAAATATCATAAGTATTTTATTTTTATACTAAATTGTCATGAATATACCGTATTTTTATTGAAATTAAAAAAATAGTTAACTAAGAAAATGTTGTATTTACTGACTTTTGATTAGACTATAAAACAAAAACGGGCACCTACTGAGATAAGGTTTTAACTATTTTCTACTGTTCTAAAGTAGGACAATGATATTCTAAAGGTTTGAAAGCGGGATCGGTTACGGTTTTCTCACAATAAGATACCTATTTTTCAGTTTCATACAAAAAAAAACACATTTTATTTTTTTCTGCTTAAAATAAGCCTCATTTTGAAAAATGTTATATAAATTTTTTTATTCCTTGTATTATTTCCGACCGAAGAGCATTTATTAAAATAGGATTTTTAAAAAAAAATGCGAATGTCAATTTTTTTATCATTTCGATCCACTGTGCGACTACTGGGTTTTATATCAAATTGAATAGGGCATGCCTAACTAAATTTGAAAATTTAAATTTAACGGTCGTAACAGTATATAACAATAACAAATAAAATATTAAATGAAGAACCCAAAGGTCAGCCCCCGGTGGCTGAGCACTAGATACTTTGTTGGAAACTAGGTATCCAGTAGTCAGCCCCCTCAATTTATTAGTTATATCATGATATTTCCACAGAAATACGGAGTAATTGAATAGATAAACTAATAAAGAAACGAAACATTTACAGAAATCAATAACTTTTAACATCAATATATAGTTTTCTTTCCTTTTAAGTGAACACCACGTGCAGTCAAAAATATGGCGGACATGACACTACCGCTCTCGTCGACGAACACCACTTGTAAGAACGAATTTATTCCTTCATCCGATCTCTCACTGCACTTTGCCGCGCTACGTATCAACAAATTGGGAATCAGAGCTTTTATTTGAGTACCCGCAATATGTTTATTCGAATAATCGTCCAATTCCCGACCAAAAAACGACTGAAAAGGCCGACTACTGGTTCCTGGCTGGCCACTGGGGCCGTTACCCTAGGTTAGGTTAGTTAGATTACTTTGATATGTACGATTTTGAAAATAAAACCGAAAAAAAGGTAGTATGTAAGTATATGCTAGCATTTGTAAATATATTTGTGTCCCCCAAGGGAAAAAGTTCATTAGCAAAATTAATTAAAATAACACAGCTACGTTATTTGAGTTCTCAACTTTCACGTCAGAATTACCAAAGAACAGATGGCCCAGCCCGCATTTCGAGAGGCGTGTTCCTCCCAGTCACACTTGCATAGGAATTTACAAGTGGGAGAGAGAGGCAATATGTCGATCGTGCTGAAAACTCAAAACCTGTATCGCCATTATAACGCCATACTGTGTTTTGGCAGTTGTGATTGATAATATTTCACAGCATACTGGCATCTTTTCATAGCCAACCTAAATCTAAGTTGACTGAACGTTAACTCCTTATCACGTATAAAATTTTGGCTCCACTAAAACTTTATCGCGTGGCAAGTTTAAATTACGACCCCGTCACTCCACACTCAACGTAAAATTTATGAAACCACTTCATTCTCGAGCATTCATGGTCTCACAAAAGATTAATTCTAAAGGTTACGAACGCGAAGCATTTCATAGAGATTTTTAATTTTATTTAGCTCTTACCGCCATTGCAGTACAGACTTCGAGATTCTGGGTTAACGTAATACGAGCATAAAAAGCTCCTATTATTATAACCTCGTAAAACCCAATGTACATTGTATGTTGCAATCCAATTTGAATCTTTCATGAACTAATTAAAGTAGATTTTTTTTGTTGAAACAAAATTCTTACCAATTTACATATAGAACAAGGTATAAATAAAAATAGAAAAATTAACTATAGTGGGTCTTACGACGATAAATGAATGAGTATTAGAAATGTGACCATCCGCAGCAGAACCAAAGTTACTGATATAACTCTCCGAATTGCTAAACTTAAGTGGGCGGGACATTAAGTACGTAGAACCGATGGCCGTTGAGGCGAAAAGATTCTCATGTAACGGCCAGGCCCCGTATCGGAAGGCGTAGGGTGGGTAGGCTCCTACAAGGTGGACTTATGACCTAGCCAAGGTCGCAGGAATTCGCTTTATGCGGGTGGAGCAGGATCAGTCTTTGTGGGAGGCCCATGTTCAGCAGTGAATCTTTTTCAGCTGATATGATGATGATGATAAAGAGCTTCAGTTTTCACAGCTCGTGTGACTTAGCTTTATTGTTTTAGTTTTTGAAAACAATAATTTTCTTTGTTTGTATTTTCATCGTTTGGAATTCGAGTCGAACGAAAGCTGAGCGTCGTTCGATCGCGTTACTGCTGTTAAGAGGACTACTCCCAGAGCAATGTTCTTTCAACTCTAATTAATAGTAATAATACTTCTTTTTATATTTGTCGGAGACATGAGTTACGAAATCTAGAAAACGATAAGCAATGTTTTGCTTGGAGTGGTCTTTGCTTGGTCCATGCAAGTGGATGATAAATCAGGTTGGGATCTACCCACCTATGAACTGGTGGCTGGTGACCTGACAGTATAAAAGGTCACTACTGCAGTGTTCATGAATTCATTCTCGTGTTAGACATTGAACGATTCACTCTTGTCTTGTTATGTGAAGGGTTTACATTCTTACGAAGGAAGTTATTTCTATGGGATATGCATCTATGCATGGACGCAAGCTTAAAACTTTCCATTCGTTTTCTACTAGTGCGTAGATACAGTATTCTGAGTACCTACTCCCCCTAAAATCCTCTTAGTTCGACGGTCGTTACGGTCTCCGTCATATTCATAATCACTACATTATGAAGGTCGCCGGGACACGCTGGATGCAGGTCGCATCTAACCGGTACATGTGGAGGTCCAGAGGGGAGACCTATGTTCAGCAGTAGCTTATGGCTGAGATGATGATGATGATATTTTATTACTGAATCGGAACTGACATACGAGCTTTATTTCAAGTAGGTATTTTTTACTTAGTGAGTTTTGCTTGTCAAATAATTAGCACCGACTTTGCGTGACTTGCTAGTGGCGCTAAAGATTGGAAAGAACTTTATCACAAGTCAAGAAAAATCAAAGTAAAGAAAAAAGAAATCTTATTAACTTCAGTTTCGAATATGGACGAACGATAATGAAATCTCGATTAGCTCAAGTATTTTTCATCGAATTTCAAGTCCTCATTGCACTGTTTTAATTACTATAACAGAAATATTCACTTAATTTTTCTATCCCAAAACCAAGCACCGTGTGGCTCCGTCCTCTTAAATGCGTCAGTGGAGTGATTTGTAACAAACGCGAACAAAATTAACTGACCATTCATGACTCTTATTACAATACGCATAAAGTGCACCAACAGTCAGATAAATATATACAGTCAGTGCGACAATCGGTGGCGTCTGGCAGCTAAGCACGCTTATATATATCACGTGCCTTCACTTTCCGAACAAAGTTTAAATCATGGTACAGTTAACTCTTTCATTAATGAGATTCGCAGGCTGATGTTACAAACGGTCAAGAACAAGATCTTGAGATGCACTTGAAATCCGATCGCATCAGTAATCCATCTTGTAATAATGGGTACTATGTAAATGGTGTATTTAGTAGCACTGAGAGGCACTTGAACAGAATTTGACTTTGATACGATTCAAATGGATGTACATTACATAAAGTATTCAAATATTATAGGGAAGATCAAACAAAAAGCACAAAATCTTTAAGCTTAAATGTACGCAGGAAAGTAATTTTGAAATAGCCTGGACAAATCGACTTGTCAATAGAAAAATGCAATATACATTTTTGTAAAAACAACTCTACGATTCGTCTTGGTTCTTAACTGAAAATTCAGTGCTTTATGGAACAGGTTAAAGACAAAAGAATTAGAGAATTTTTCACATCTAAAGAACGTTATCGAAGGAAACTTGGAGCAACCTTCAATTTTTTTTACTCGCCATCAACTTTGAAAAGTAAAGTGATGTTGATTAATTGATTTCTTTTAATATTCCGTTTAAATAACTCTAACATACATAATAATTCTCAATTCAGGCTTGTATTGTGGGTAGTAAGACTAGTAAGACACTGATCTCACAGGGAGCTACTAAGCTATGATATGAATATCGACTATAACCACGAACAAATGATAAGCACACCCTTGTAAATAAAAGAGACACGGCGATACTCGCCCGGCAGTGATAGCTGATAGCTGGGCGCGTATCGCTGTGTCTTTTATTCACACGGGATTGCGTATCTTTTGTTCGTCTTTATAGCCCATAGTTCATAGCTTAATAGGTCGCGGTGAGACCAGTGCCTAAGCCATGGTGAGCCAACTGAAGCATAAATATTTTTATGAACAAATTAACACAAAAGTCCTATTTTTGAATTCATTCGAGCTCTTAACACCTCATCAATTTAATCAAATATTCAAACCACCATTAGACATTGATCTATTCAGACGTTTAAATATGGGTTTTCCAAAATGAAATTACCATTAAGCAAGACAAACGGGACAAAGGGGATCCATCAAATAGATGCACATAATTCATGGAAGGCATTATAAGCGCGGTGGTCATAGTAAAGAAAACAAAAAGACGCATTAGGGAGCCGAAAATCGACTTGCAACGGAGGGACTTGAATTGCGTCCCAAGGGAAAAGATCACGCTTTTGAAGTTAAGACGGAACTAGTTTGCCTATTCGGTGATGGGTAAGAAATAAATTGAAGAAAATAGTGTTTTGCAAACAGAATTATAAAACTTGCACATGTTGGTTACTTTTGATGTCTTTGAAGGCATTCATCAAACAAATAAAGTAATTATAAAACAAGAATCATATTTACAGTTGTAAGCCAAGCCAGTCAATGAGTTCAATGAAATTTCTAACATAATGTTTTAAGCAAGATTCAGATAATAATTTTTGTTAAACTAATGGTACGCCTTCTACGAACATCAAGCGTCTGTCTTTGTCATTCTAAAGACAGCGCTATAAGAATGACGAGACAAGAGAGAGTGACGATAATTGTTCCAAATTTACGAATTTTGATGTTTACGCTATGGTATCAAGATTTACTTCTTGTCTTGGGATTGTAAGTTTTGTATCTTCCGTTAATTTTAGCTTACATTAGATAATACGAGTAGAGACTTGTAATTTGTATTAGGTACGTGTAAATATTAGGTAGGCGTATGCGTATGTCAACGACTCTGAACTTATAAGAAAAATCAATGTACGAAAATGTTGACGACCGATAGAGCGGTTTTCATTGTTTTCCTTCAGATCAAAGTAGCGATAGAACACTTAGACCCGCCCCCGCCATCTTATAGGATAGGGGCCGCACAATACGGCCCTGAGACACCCTCTACATCACGCTCGCTTTTGTTAGCTCCCTATTGTTCTTTTCTGTTTTCGTTTTTAAACAATTTAGCGGCAACACGCGCGATTGGTCCTGAAATAGACCAGTCCACAATTTAAATTTCAAATCAATTTACATTTATGTTATGTAAATAGAACCATGTAAATATGTTTCATATTTATATGCGTAAGATCCCTTTGAGTATCTGCTTTGAATTTACAATCTTGATCGCGTTGAACTATTTGTGTATCTAAGTCTTAGTTATTCTGGTGCTTGCATTAATTCTTAGCTTGTGAACTACAAATTATATTTACAGCTCTTTGAGGTAATGGAAAGTTAGCAAAACTAACAACTAAATGCTGTTTCAACGGAATATTGAAGAAGCAAAATTTAGTTCAATGTTTACTGTGGTTTCAATATTAACAAGTTGAGCTTTCTTTGTGATTATATATATTCTATAGGTAGTGTTTCAATTTTGATAAAAATCTACATTTTCTGTGACTGACATACTGAAAGAATGAAGTTCGGATTCATTTACTTGTACAGCCGCGAGTTGAACAATGGAGAACACAGAAATCCTATTTTAGAGGAATAAATACCGAATGTGTGGAAAAGTCCATTGCGATAGAATGTGTTTCAAAGCCTTCTTTGAAACACCATCCGTAGCGATGTAGTCATAGAGTAGCGCAGTTATCTACATTGTTTTAGCGTACAATTACTTAACGTAGCAATTTCCATTCTAATAGTCTGCGAAACAATTTTTACAGCCTCTGTTTGCAATCGTCAATTTGAACGTTTCTTTCTACGAACATTGAACTCGTTGTTTATTAAATTAGTAGATTGTGTCACAAGGGATCAAAATGACATATTTTCGGCGAGGGCGTTCATTGAAGCCTGAATGAAGCGATGGATTCCACAATAGAATCCCGAACTTAGTAAGTAATATGTAAATTTTGACATATGTGTTCAACTTTGGGTATGTATTTGTTAATAAAGTCTATGAGCTGATGATGATGATAGATACTATTAGTTTTTTAAATAATGTAAATTATGCATCAATGCAGACAATGACAGTCCTGTGCGAAAGTACCGTGAATGGAATGCGAGGAAAGTGAATTTGATTGTATTCAATTAACTTCATTTTTCTGCGTAAGTAGTCGTCAATTGTGATGATATTTCAAATTCTGAGGCTGGGAATGGATATCGCTAAAATTTTAGAAAGCCGAAGTTTTACAAACCACCTAGTATCTTTGTTATTTTATTACGCTACTTTATCAAATGTTCAAGTAAAAATAAGACATATGAATATGAACATATTATAGAACGCAAAAAACTTTAAAATGGTAATTAGAACGCGTTCGTTATTTTTTAATTTTCTATAAAGTTTATAAGCCAATATTGCATATTTGTGAATAACACGAATTGACGATCGCAGTACTCAGCCCACAATGCTGATGATGCTGATAGTTCAATAAACGAATGACACTTTAATTCCTTAGTCGACTCTTACGACACTCAAGGAAAGATTTAGGGTGGTGACAAAAGTGTTTTTGCTGGAGTCAGCATACGGTGAACGAGCATTTATTAAGCCCTAAAACGAATTTACCTGTAGTCTTACCGATGATACTTTAACATGCATCCCGTACCCATTTACGAAACGGTTAATTGTTTAACAAGTGTGAAAAGTTTTTGTTAACTTCTATATTGTGTGTACTCGAGCTAACAAAAGACCATGTTTCGACATAGTTTTTAATTTCTGCCCACTCTCCCCACCAGTGACCTTTTTGGATAAGTCATTCTTTAACGACTAACAGAGTTTTAATAAATATGCAATATGTTACTATCAACAAAACAATGCAATAAACTCCTAAATTGGTTTTTTGCAGTTAACAGACATTGACACTGTCCAACATATCCCGTTTTATTGTGAACGAAATGCATTTTGCATTTTGTGACATTTGTTTCAGTCTACCTACACTAAATGCTGATACAAAAGTGTTATTAAACGTTGTTCCAATTTTTATTTTTTCTTGGTGGCCGTGTGGTGACGGCTGTAAGAATACATTTGTCATCAACCCAACTCTTCCCACGGGTGTCGTAAGAGCTGACTAAGAGATTGAAGTGTCACTGACCATGTTTGATTGAGGATGGGCAGCAGCGTCATCATAGTCGACACAATATTGCAATCGCCAATCCGCTTGATCTGCGTGGCGATTATGGGCATTTACCTCCTAATGCGTCTATATGCATAGTTAACGCAGCCTATCTCAGTCCACTGCTGGACGTAACCTTCTCTATTAACGATGCGCATGGAAGCATTAGGAGGTAAATGCCCATAATTGCCACGCTTACGCCTGGGCAAGCGGATTTGAAATCGCAGTAGTGTGTCCACTATCAATCATACTGCCCTAAATAAACTAAAATTGTGCATGTCACCTGTATTCTCATTAGGAACGTATTTTGATGAAGGTAAACAGTTGGTGGACACAAGGCGGAGGAATCCGCTGGATGCGGGTGGCACAGGACCGGTCATTGTGGCAATCTTTGGGGGAGGCCTATGTTCAGCGTGGTTGTCTGTCGGCTGATATATATATGATGATGATGATGAAACAGTTGGTACTTTTTCGGGTGGTGGCAGCATTCATTGGTTAACCAACCAAATACATAACCACCTGGACGTGTTTTACAAATTTTGCTACCAATATTTTATACTATTACCAATTTTTTTATCTATTATTTCTCATTCCTAATCAAGAATCCACGATACATTTTAATCTCGTAAGACCTAATGTACATTGCAATGTTACATAGTTGTTGCAATCTAATTTGAATCGTTCATGAACCAATTAAAGTAGTAGAATTTATTTTGTTTCATTGCTTTTTGAAACTTGTTACCGATACTTGCACAGTCATATTACGGCTAAAGATGTAAAGATATGGTTATGCTTGTTAGTTAAAACTGACAGTAGTTTAAATAACAGTTAAACAAAGGAATGCGGCCGTGTTATGCTAGTAATTGTGCCTATTAAGCGAGTCTCCGTTAATTTAGGTCTAGGGTCTGTGCGGAAAGTGTTGGCGTCTGGTAGAAAAGCACGCCCATACGTCTCACGTGCCTTGCACTTCCGAACAAACTCTAAGCTCAGAAGCCCATTTAGACTGAATGACTAATGTCTCAGTGATTTCGCGTAATTGAGTAACAGACATGTTAATAGTACGGAATTTTAATATTTAATAACTATACAATAATATTGCAAGGAAAATTCTTGAAGACATCGCTTGATGGAGGTTTTCATTTTTTTTATTTGGTGTATTATTATACCCCCTTATTCATAAACGTCTGTTACCTAACTTAACAATCCGCTAATAATTGTTTATCCCTTTTGCTCTTATGGAGTCAAATAATTGGGTCAAAATTCTTATCGTTGTCTTATTTTTTGTCCCTAAAAACGTGACGCAGTGGTGATTTTTGTATGAGATGATGTTTTGTTTTCAATTTCTGATGTAAGGATTAAAATCTAGTGTGAAAAAGAAATACAAGTGCACCGGATTTTTTTTCTATAAGTACTGAGCCGAAACAGCAACTAAAAGTGTGACAGAGTGGTATGAAACAAGACAACGAAAATAATTTTGACCCAATTACTAGCGGCTTGTTAAGTTAACAAACGTTTATGAATAAGGGGGATATTTATTAAGTGTCACGAAAGTTTGAATTTAATAGTTTTTTCATTTATTAATAATATTAGGTACTAGCACCTTTACTGAACCTCGTTACAAAAGCAAACACAGCTGGAGCCTAAAGTGTGGGTGTAAATGAATATTCCTCTTCCTTAATTGTTGTCCCCTTTATTTATTCTGAGTAACGCGATACAGCATGATACCAACACACAGTACAATTTATAGTATTTTAACTTCTCGTTTAAGATTAATTGAATAAATAGACCAACAACCTAATGTTCATCTTGGCGATAGGCAGCAGCTTCATCACAGTGAAGTAATGAACACACTACTGCGATTGCCGATCTGATGGTCCAGGATAGCGACAGTGGGTATTTGCTTCCTAATACGGCCATACTCATTGGTAGTGGAGGTCTAGGTTTAGCGTGTGGTGATGATAGTAAGAATACTTTTGTCGCTGCCTAACGCGGGCATGTTAAGAGGATTAAAGTATCACTAGCTATTTTTTATAGAAGATTGATGGATGACAGCTGCGTCATCATAGTGGACAATTGGACATATTAACTATTGCGATCGCTAAACCGCTTGCCCAGCGAGGCGATTATGGGCATTTACGTGCTACGCATGTTATGTGTCTATACGCATAGTTAATAGGAGAGGCCTACGTCCAGCAGTGGATTGAGATAGGCTGATGATGAATGTATGTATGTCTAGCAGGGCAGTGAATTAAGACAAACTAGTCATGATAATTTTAGAATTATAACTAACGTGAGACTCAAACATATTAAATATTATCGAACCGGGTTACTCACGTATTTAAGTCGATGATCGCTCGACAAATGTACGAGTCGGGCTTTGGCCGGGGGTGCTCCGGACGAGGACCCTTTTAATGGGTCGAAACATGTCGAGTAGTCATGGTAATGATTAAGATAACATACTGCCCATATTTACACTGTGACGCCGGATGCATTACTCGTTAACGTCAATAAACGCCCAAAACTCTTAATAACTGCCGAGTCACTAATGTGTGAAGAAGTCGACCATTGTTTCGTTCATTAAAATATCGTTGAGTTAATTCTGTTTTATGGTTTCATTTGTCATAAAAACGTGGCGTAATGCGGTGGCTTAAAATGAGTTGATGATTGTAATAATTCTGCTTTGGATAAGTTCTTTAGAGACAATTTAATTTTTCATAGCAATGGCGATAAGGGTTAATTGGTGTGTGATCACATCGCATGAAAGCTTTTTAATAGCTCTTTGAGCTAGGTATTTCATAGCGGTATTCTATTGTTTTATAAGCTTCTTATCACCTACATAACATATACATTACATAAGAAAAAAAAATTTTTTAACAATTAGCAGAAAAATGTGGGTTATAATAAAAAAATAAATTTTATCAAACGTAGGTCTTTGTTTTTATGAAAAAGTGCGGTCAGCAGACATGCTGGTTATGGTACAGGCATTTCTGCTGACCATACTCATACTCATTTATTCTCAATAATTAAAATCTAATTAAATGTCAATTTCAAAGAAGAAAAATAATAATTAATCGTTAATAGTTACAGTTGGTACGTACGCAATAAACAATAGTTAGAATATATAAAGAAAATCATTAAATCTGGCACCCTAGTGAAAAGGGGTATAAGTCGAATTTTGGCCAAATTGAGTTAAGTATACCAAAAAATTTCAAAAAAAAAATGGCATCTGTTGGTGTAAAAGGATCTGAGATATCACGTAAATTGACAGAGTTACGGTCGTGTAATATGGTATAACTAACACAAATGACCATGCAGTATCAGGTATATCTATATATATAAACGGCAATGTCCTGACTGACTGACTGACTGACTGACTGACTTAAATCAACGCACAGCCCAAACCGCTGGTCCTAGAGAGTTCAAACTTGGCATGTACATTCTTTATAATGTGTAGAGGCGCACTAAGAACGGATTTTTGAAAATTCATCCCGTAAAGGGGTTAAATGGGGGGTTAAAGTTTGTATGGGGAAATAAGATTAGTTGGACTATTTTATTCGAAACTTCACAGGAATGTTTTTAATAATAAATAAGTAAACACATATTTCAGGTTTTTTGAAAATTCATTCCCTATGGGGGTTAAATGGAGGGTTAAAGTTTGTATGGGGAAATAAGATTACTTGGGCTATTTTATTCGAAACTTCACAGGAATGTTTTTAATAATAAATAAGTAAACACATGTTTCAGGTTTTTTGAAAATTCATCCCTTAAAGGGGTTAAATGGAAGGTTAAAGTTTGTATGGGAAAATAAGATTGGTTGGGCTATTTTATTCGAAACTTCACATGAATGTTTTTAACAATAAATAAGTAAACACGTGTTTCAGGTTTTTTGAAAATTCATTCCCTATGGGGGTTAAATGGAAGGTTAAAGTTTGTAAGAAGGAACCAGATTCGTTGGGCTATTTAATTCAAAACTTCATAGAAGTGTTCTAGCCAATGAAGATGTAGGTACTTATCTACATACCATGTTATATACGAGTAACATAGGTACGATGAATACGTAGATACTTTTAATATAAAATTTTGGTAAGTAATGCAGTTTGCTACATAAAAGGTCATTGTGAGGTTTTATTTTTTAAGTCTAGACAAAATCATATCTATTTGTTTGTTCGTTAAAAATATCTACAATTTTGCATGGCGACATATGATTCAAATGTTTGTTTGACAGCTCGCGGACAGTATATGTATAAGCAGCGCGGGGTGTACGCGGGCCGCCTCACTGTAAATTCAGCTTTCTAATTCGTGTAGTTTATTTGCAATTAAGTATTTAATTATGTCATACTAATATGCTGTTCAATGAAACAGACTTCAAACAGAATGTAAAAAGGTAAGATTCTACTTAGGTTTAGGAAAGGTTAGAACTGCGACCCCACACACAGAAACGAACGGCTATCAAAGTAGGTTTTGGGTTCGATTAGAAATGCGACTCCACACAGAAACGAACGACTATCAAAGGAGGTTCAGGTTAGGTTTGAATAGTAACCCCACACAGCAACGAATGGCTTTGAAAGTAGGTTTATGTTAGGTTCGAACTGCGACCCCACACATAAGCAAACGGCTATCAAAGTAGTTTAAGGTTAGGTTAAAACTGCGACCACTGCGATTCCACGCAGAAATGAACGGTTATTCAAATAGGTTTAGGTTAGGTTAAAAACTGTGACCCCACAGATAAGCAAGCAGCTATCAAAGTAGGTTCAGGTTAGGTTAGAACTGCGACCCCACACGTAAGCAAACGGCTATCAAAGTAGGTTTAGGTTAAGTAAGAACTGCGACCAGTGTGACACTACACAGAAACGAACGGCTATTAAAATAGGTTTATGTTAGGGTAAAACTGTGACCCCACACATAAGCGAACAGCTATCAAAGAAGGTTTAGGTTAGGTTAGAACTGCGACCCCACACAAAAGCAAACGGCTATCAAAGTAGGTTTAGTTTAAGTTAGAACTGCGACCCCACACATCAGCGAACAGCTATCAAAGTAGGTTTAGGTTAGGTTAGTACTGCGACCCCACACAAAAGCAAACAGCTATCAAAGCAGGTTTAGTTTAGGTTAGAACTGCGACTCCACACAAAAGAAAACTGCTATCAAAGTAGGTTAGGTTAGAACTGCGACCCCACACAAAAGCAAACGGCTATCAAAGTAGGTTTAGTTTAGGTTAGACTGCGACCCCACACATAAGCGAACAGCTATCAAAGTAGGTTTAGGTTAGGTTAGAACTGCGACCCCACGCATAAGCAAACTGCTATCAAAGCAAGGTTTAGTTTAGGTTAGAAATGCGACCCCACACAAAAGCAAATGGCTATCAAAGTAGGTTTAGGTTTGGTTAGAACTGCGACCAGTGCGACCCCACATAGAAACGAACGGCTATTAAAATATGTTTAAGTTAGGTTACAACTGTGACCCCACACATAAGCAAACAGCTATCAAAGTAGGTTCAGGGTTAGTTTAGAACTGCGGAATAAATATTACTAAATTTAAACCAAACTAAAATAAGAACCCTTAAAGGAAAACCTCAAGCACCATTCAAAATTCCCTGATTAAAATTTACTGAAAACTGTTCTTCTACAGAATGACTTGTCGATGAAATGAAAATACTTAAACCGTTGTCTTTGAAACAACATTCGATTAAATGATTGTCGACAAGTCAAGGTGAAACCCAAAAAAAAAATATCACAAATATTAAACTTATTTGGGCCACTTTTGAATCTCCTGAGAAAAAAAAAACAAAATAGGATTCATTATTTGCAGGAAACCGTGTAACATGCATAATATATAACTACATACAATCGAAATGGTAACCTCCTTCTTTTTTGAAGTCGGTTGAAAATTTTTTTTTTCATAGAAGTCCAAAATCTACGCGTGCGAAGCCGCGGGCAAAAGCTAGTGTTGAAATAAATTCTTACTAACAAAAAAAAGTATAAAGTTGTAAAGTTACAAAAGGTATTAGTGTAGCTAAGGTTTACGCGTTTGGATTTTTGTTGTGTGTAACGCTATAACTACTCATATTCTCTTGATGGTCACTCGGATAATGAGGATCCATGTGTATTTAAATCACTTTACACGAACAATAAAAACATTTTTTGAGATACAATTCGACATAAATCCATATTCACGAATAAAATTATGTTGTTACGGATACAAGTCGACTTTAATCACTTAGAATTACAGTTTTTTACATGTGATACAATCCATTTGCGGGAATTATATCCGTTTGCACTAAATTAAAAAGTATTACTTAACATTTAACACCAGTAAATTGACGGATTTGTACTAAGTTGTACCCTTTTACACTAAGTTTCATTATATATACACAATGTTTAAAATAGTGTTAATTTTTAAAATATAATTAACTTAGTGGTTAATGATTTTCTTAAAGTATGATTGTATTTTTTTTTCAAATTCAAGCTGTTAAATTCTGCTGCTTATTTGTTAAAACCTATATGTTAGTAATATTAGTTTGTGTTGACAGTTTTAAATGACCTAACGCAATACTTTTTTAAATTGTAGTAACAATTTTACTTAATGATCTAGGTAATATAGAAAGCGCGCTATAATAGCCTTGTACGAGTATTTGCTGCTGTTCTATGGCTGTTGCTATATCTATATTACTCCAGAAACATGTGATTAGAACAATTTCAAAACAGCCACCCGGAAACCATGCCTGGCCACTTTTTACGAATGCTAACATATCATTATGTTAGCATATTACAATATTATCACAATATTTTTTAAATTGTCTACTAACGAAATTAATAAAGTTAATGTATAATTAACACAATAATTCAAGTTGATCGTACCTATATTTACCTATACAACTTTTATAAGAATTATAATCGATAAAACATAATAGTGACAGGCTTTTTATACTCGTCGATTAAAGTCTGTTTATTAAGATTCCATACAGAGTACTGCAATGCAACGTCACTATTTTTATCCGAAACAACTGAAATAACTTCTTTACACACTAGTGCAAGGAGTCGTTTATATCTTGCCTGGTTGAAAACTTCGGAAGGCCATCTGTACTGAAAAATGTCGTACGATACACATGCAAAAATGAAATTCGTAAATCGTGTCGATTTAAAACACTCCCTTCGGTCGTGCTTTGCTTTATTTATGCTTATTTCGAACTTATTTTTTTCACAGTTGTATCGTAATGTACATTACGATAGGCTATAGACAATAGTTTTTTTAAATAAAATGTAGATTTTCAATAGTATGTTATTTTAGGTGACTCGATAAGATACAAAATTGCCATTCAGGCGTTCCGGAACGTACCTACCTAGCTGCGCGCACGACATCCAGGGCATAAAGTTATAATTCGGACAGTAGGACTATTTGTACTATTTAGGTTTTTTGTCGAGTACCGTGTTAGCAAAATAAGGCATGAGAAAAAAAATATTATGACACGATTTTGATAATAATAAATAAAGCCTACATTATGGTATTTTTTGGTACTATGAAATTTAAAACCATTTCATTTTATGATGCGTTGTGTTTTGGCTGTTGAAAAGAAGTAATATTTTTCAAATTCTAGGAAATAATTTCTAATAATAAAAGAAAAAAAATATTTTTATTGTAACTTATTTCATAGAATTTGGATACAATTGAATAAAGTAATTAATATAAATCTTGTTATTCCCTTTTGCACGTTACTAACATTTTATGCACAATGGTATAAGTCGGTTTTTTTGGGATTACATTGTATACGTACATGCTATGCCATTAAAATTAATTTCGCAAACAAACTTAGCTAATTTTTTTTCGTAAAAGTACATCTCAAAAAGAGTTATTATAAAATAAGTTAAATGTATACCCGTTTTCACTAATGTCCAATATATGTGAAAAGGGGTACTAATTTGGTTATATTTCTAAATAGCATTTATTTCAGCGGGTACAAGTCAATTTTTTTTTAAACTATTGATTTTAGCCATAAACCAATGACGGCATGTGAAAGAGCGCATTGTATTTACTCAAAGTACATTTAAAGTTATTCTAATTCATTAGCCATTTCGGCACAGTAATTTTGAATAATTTCGCCAATCGTTTTTTGGCTCTCCTGTAAAGTGGCAAATTTCGATTTATACCCCTTTTCACTAGGGTGCCAGAAATATGATAGTGAGTAAACGAAAATAGAACAACGATGTATACTTACATTAACGTGTTGAATGTCATTGGAAGGAAATAATATTATCATTATACATTACGATAAAAACAAATACGTTTAATTGAAAATAATATTTACCTAATAATATGATAATCTTGGAAAACAAACAGCGAGAAAAGAGAAAATAAAAAGCAAATTAGAAATGGCGGAAGTATTTGAAACCGCATCCAGGCAACCAATGCTTATTATCTTGGCATTCAGGATTTCCACTTGGATTAAAACTAACCGCCGTTCCGTATTCTAACAATATAGCTGATGTTGATAAATACACTGTTGTGTGTCGAGGGATTCAATAGTCGAAACGATAATCACCAAATACAGACTTTTTTTATGTGACGAAGGTAGAGAACTGAGCTCTCAGCCCACCTGATGGAAAGCAGGACCTAAGGCCCATGGACATAGTGACCAAAAAATCGCCTATGCTCTGCCTTCTCTGAGGACTTAGATGGATTGCCTCTATGCCAGTAATTTCAGCGGCTATCTTACCCCCATACCGGAACACAGTACTAACTATTTAGCGGCTGGTTCACGGGTAAGACGGTGGTAGCTATCCGGGCGGACCCTGCACGAGGTCCTACCACCAGCACTTACACTGATTGTTCTAAGATCCCATCATCAGACCCCGACTTGGTGCTGACGGGACCATCTCGGGGCTATAACCGCTCGATTATTTTTCTATTTAAATCGGTTCACAATTCTCGGAGATATCAAATAACACAGTGGAATTGAGAACCTCCTGCTTTAAAAAAGGAGTGTAGTAGCATAATCAAGACAGTAAAGAATTTGATAAATGGGTCAAAATTCTTTTCGTTGTCTTATTTTGTGTCCCTAAAAAACGTGACGCAGTGGTGATTTTTGTATGAGATGATATTTTGTTTTCAATTTCTGACGTATGGATTAAAATCTAATGAGAAAAAGAAATAAAAATGCACCGAATTTTTTTTATACACTGAATCGAAACAGCAACTAGGTACAAGCGTGACAGAGTGGTATGAAACCAGACAACGAAAAAAAGGGCTTAGCAGCCTTACCGAACAAGAGTTGCCTTACCCCACGGATGAGGTCAATATTTTAGGTGGTGTACTAGCAGGACCTAAGAATACTCCATGCTTAATATCAGCTCTAGATCTTCTTTTGTTTTAGAGTTATTCAAGATAATGTAAAATATACAGGGTGCCGTTGAATATGGCATATTTCGTAAACTGTTCAAGTTAGATCAAATAAACAAAATTGTGTTTGATAACAATAAAATAGACTACAAAATGCATATTTTTAATCTGCATCTTGTCCTTATTTTTCATAATAAAAAAAGGGTTTTTGTTTTTTTTTCCATATTTTTTTTTATTTCACACGGAGGTACACCTACAAAAAAAATATGCATACATAGCCACTAATGTCCACTATAGACGTGTGCGCCGCGCCGGCGTCACGCCGCCGCCGACCTTTTATGCCACGCCGCCGCCGCCGACTAATGGTCGGCGTGAAATCGGCGTGGCCTTGACTGAATAACAGAGTTATTTCTTATGGGCTAAATACTACACACTAAGCTTCGTATTTGCTTTATGTATTTATATAACGCTCTTATGTAGGGAATTTACTGTCAACCTATTAGTTGCTTTCGAGTGTCATCACTCATTACACGTAAGTTCTTAGGCTCGACAACTTCCAGCCTCCTGAACAAGCAGGTTTCGGTTTCTAGAAATGCTTTAGCATCGTAAATCACATATACAAGCAACGTCAGGATATACAGAAGACCTAGAGGTATACTCGTAACTTGCCCCTCAGGTTAGCGTTCGTGTTCGTGGTCTATTAAGCATTTGAATTGATCGAGACCTGGGCTGTACTACAGTATCTTCAGCGGTACCAAGTAGATTACTCTTCCTTGCGTCGATAATCCAATTCTGGGGGTTGTGACTTATCAACTCATCAATTTCTCTTTCACGATCTTCCACCAACGACTCCAATTTTCCGCAGCGTGGATCACTTCAGCAACCCGAAAATTGAGTAAGGTGCGGATCTGGTCTCTTCAGCGCATGGGTTCCTTCGTCTCGACCTTTTCTTTCCAATATTTCTTGTGACAATAAGTTTTTGGAGGTCTTCCCCAGATTTTCGGGCTATGTGTCCAAAGAACAACCAACCAACAAACAGTAGAACTATTATATTGTAGTGTCCAGGGGGATACCATGACCTCTTAAATGCAATTCAGTTTAAGTTCGGCTAGCCAATTTTTGACAGTTATTTTATGCAACAGGGGGATACCATGACCTCTTAAATGCAATTCAGTTTAAGTTCGGCTAGCCAATTTTTGACAGTTATTTTATGCAACTGACACATCGCAATTCAGTTTAGGTGCTAAACTGAATCGCATTAGGAGATCGTGGTAGCCCCCTTTAGTTCGTCTTCAAGACCGGTATTTGAAATCCAGACCATTGCAGCGACGATTAAGACAGGGAGATGTCTTGTCTCCAAAACTCTTTACTGTTGCTTTGGAAGATGTTTTCAAGATTTTGGACTGGAATGGGATGGGCTTGTCATCAACACCACTAGCGAATATATCACTCACCTTCGGTTTGCCGACTATAAAGTTATACTGGCTGAAACCATGGAGAACCACCCAATGAGTACGAGTGAGGCGAGCTGGCGCGCCTCTGTGCAGCCCTAAGTGGAGTTCGGCTTTCGGCCTCCGCAAGGGATCGAAACGAATCACAGGGCCGCAGAGTGTCACACTAAACCATTGTGTAGCATGGAAGCGCTAGGCTCTGGCAGCTCGGCCTTCAGTCTCGTCACCTGGCGCGCCTCTGTGGGACGCTCTAGGCCTTCAGCCTTACCCGATTTGGGCCTTCGTGAACTATTTAGATACAGAGACGTATTTGCGCGCCTCTGCGTGACCTGGGTCTGCGGTCTTCGCTGGCGTTAAGACAGTTGGAAAGCGTCATTGTATCGGAGAGCACTGAAATCGTGACACTCCGGGCTTTCGGCCTTCGCGGGCTTGACGCCTCGCTATCGGGTCTTCGGCCCTCAGGTTCGGTTTATTTAGATACCAGGGCCGATAATAGATCTTATTGTGATTAAAAATGTGAAAAGTTTAAAAGATGTACGTTTATATAGAGAATTTTGTAGTTGTAAAACATAGTTATAATTTTATTGCATATTCAAACGTAATTAAAATGTATACTGAACAACTAAATTAACTTTAAAGACTGTAACTGAGGCCAAGCACTGTAACTTAATGAAAATAAAACAAGTCTGAGAAAAAGCATTCATGTCTTTGCAATGGATTCGTACTATCCGAAGTATCCGGATCCGCTGATTTTCGATATCCGTATCATCCGGATGTTGCAAACCCTAGCTGAGAGCCGCAGAAGAACTGGAAGCACCAACGTAGCTCAAAAAATCGATGAACTGAAGTGGCAGTGGGCTGGACATACGTTACTCGCGAAACTACCGGTGGGGCAAGTGATTTTTAGCATATACTAGTCGACGCAGCGTAGGATGCCTCCCAATATGATGGACCGATCACCTGGTAAAGATAGGTGGAATCCAATGAACGTGGGCTGCGCCCTATTTATCCTTACGGCATGCTATGATTTGGAATTTGGGAGACCTAATGTGATTAGGGCTAGTCCAAACCCAGTTACTGTTGAAAATATTATGTTAGAACATAGTCGGAAGAGAAAACTGATATGTTCTGATCAGATGTTCGATAAGGTGGTCAGTGGTGATGTTTGGTGAACACTTATATTGTATTTATCTAAACTATGACAAATGATACTATCGAATTCCGCTTTTTTATTCATGTGACCTTGACGCCGATTTCACGCCGAAATCACGCCGCCGCCGCCGACTTTTCAGCAAACGCCGCCGCCGATCATTTTTAGATCGGCGCACACGTCTAGTCCACTATATACATAAATTAAGATATTTCCATAAATCATCGTGCGTCATGCCAAAAAAAAAACTATTCCAGATGTAGTCGTTACTGGCATACAAATAAAGTACCAGTGCAGTGTGAACATAAGTTAGTGTGTAGGTACACAATCTCTTCTAATAAACCTATTTAGAATAATCGACGGTGACATATCAAACGTTGCTATGTGTATATATATATATATATACATATATATATATATATATGTGTATATTTATAGCTATTTGTATTTTGTGTTTATTTTTATATTCCTTAGCATCAGACCATTTTTCTCAGTTTTGCACCACCTACTATCAACTTTTACTTTCTTATCTCCTCTACCCATGGTTGTCTGGAAGAGATCGCTTTTTAGCGATAAGGCCGCCTTTTGTTTACCTCTTTCAAACATGTATTTTATTATTTGTTTTGTATTTGTCTTTGAGGTGATATAAAGAGTTATTGTATTGTATTGTTGATAACATTTGACAGATAGTATTGTTTTCGACATTTGTTTTCACATTCCTATTCACATACAATCGGACCTTTTCGAAACTTTGGAAGATGTCGAAGTGTATTTACCGGACGAATGTATTTTAATTTATGGTGTATGTAAATATGGCAAAAGATGCTTTAGATTTGTAAATAGTCGATTCCAGCTTTTAGCTGTATTATACTGTCGCTTATGCACAGGTCCACTGTTTGAAATAATAAAAGATTAGAAAAGGCTAATTGTTTTCTATATCAACTCATTTAAAGAGTTCCGTTTATATTATTAACTATAAATTATTGAGCAATCCACTCAGTTTTGACATTTCGTCGTTGATTATTCTAAATAAGTTTATTAGAAGAGATTGTGTACCTACACACTAACTTATGTTCACACTGCACTGGTACTTTATTTGTATGCCAGTAACGACTACATCTGGAATAGTTTTTTTTTTTGGCATGACGCACGATGATTTATGGAAATTGGAAATATCTTAATTTATGTATATAGTGGACATTAGTGGCTATGTATGCATATTTTTTTTGTAGGTGTACCTCCGTGTGAAATAAAAAAAAATATGGAAAAAAAAACAAAAACCCTTTTTTTATTATGAAAAATAAGGACAAGATGCAGATTAAAAATATGCATTTTGTAGTTTATTTTATTGTTATCAAACACAATTTTGTTTGGTTGATCTAACTTGAACAGTTTACGAAATATGCCACTTTCAATGGCACCCTGTATATTTTACATTATCTTGAATAACTCTAAAACAAAAGAAGATCTAGAGCTGATATCTGGCACCCTAGTGAAAAGGGGTATAAGTCGAATTTTGGCCAAATTGAGTTAAGTATACCAAAAAATTTAAAAAAAAAATGGCATCTGTTGGTGTAAAAGGATCTAAGATATCACGTAAATTGACAGAGTTACGGTCGTGTAATATGGTATAACTAACACAAATGACCATGCAGTGTCAGGTATAAGTTGAAATAAATTTTTACTAACAAAAAAAAGTATATCGTTGTAAAGTTACAAAAGGTATTAGTGTAGCTAAGTTTTACGCGTTTGGATTTTTGTTGTGTGTAACGCTATAACTACTCATATTCTCTTGGTGGTCTCTTGGATAATGAGGATCCATGTGTATTTAAATCACTTTACACGAACAATAAAAACATTTTTTGACATACAATTCGACATAAATTCATATTCACGAATAAAATTATGTTGTTACGGGTACAAGTCGAGTTTAATCACTTAGAATTACAGTTTTTTACATGTGATACAATCCATTTGCGTGAATTATATCCGTTTACACTAAATTAAAAAGTATTACTTAACATTTAACACCAGTAAATTGACGGTTTTGTACTAATTTGTACCCTTTTACACTAAGTTTCGTTATATATACACAATGTTTAAAATAGTGTTAATTTTTAAAATTTAATTTACTTAGTACTGATTTTTCAATCCCTAGTTAACAGTATTGGTCAAATAAATGTTAGCTCTATCCTTTTTTGACTGATGACCTAAGATAAGGATGGTAATAATTTTAACTGACGGATAGTTTTAACTGAGGATTGAAAAATCAGCCCTTAGTGGTTAATGATTTTATTAAAGTATGATTGTATTTTTTTTCAAAATTAAGCTGTTAAATTCTGCTGCTTATTTGTTAAAACCTATGTTAGTAATATTAGTTTGTGTTGATAGTTTTAAATGACCTAACGCAAATACTTTTTTTTTTAATTGTAGTAACAATTTTACTTAATGATCTAGGTAATATAGAAAGCGCGCTATAATAGCCTTGTACGAGTATTTGCTGCTGTTCTATGGCTGTTGCTATATCTATATTACTCCAGAAACATGTGATTAGAACAATTTCAAAACAGCCTGGCCAACAACCAACAACAACTGGCCACTTTTTACGAAAGATAACGAAATTAATAAAGTTAATGTATAATTAACACAATAATTCAAGTTGATCGTACCTATATTTACCTATACAACTTTTATAAGAATTATAATCGATAGAATATAATAGTGACGGGCTTTTTATACTCGTCGGTTAAAGTCTGTTTATTAAGATTCCATACAGAGTACTGCAATGCAACGTCACTATTTTTATCTGAAACAACTGAAATAACTTCTTTACACACTAGTGCGAGGAGTCGTTTATATCTTGCCTGGTTGAAAACTTCGGAAGGCCATATCTGTACTGAAAATTGTCGTACGATACACATGCAAAAATTAAATTCGTAAATCGTGTCGACTTAAAACACTCCCTTCGGTCGTGCTTTGCTTTATTTATGCTTATTTCGAACTTATTTTTTTTCACAGTTGTATCGTAATGTACATTACGATAGGCTATAGACAATAGTTTTTTTTAATAAAATATCGATTTTCAATAGTATGAATCAGAATCAGAATCAGAATCAGAAGTTTTTATTGCATAAACTGTGTAGGTACTGTGTAGGTATGTTATTTTAGGTGACTCGATAAGATACAAAATTGCCATTCAGGCGTTACGGACCTACCTACTAGCCTACCTACCTAGCTGCGCGCACGACATCCAGGGCATAAAGTTATAATTCGGACAGTAGGACTATTTATACTATTTAGGTTTTTTGTAGAGTATGACAAAAAAATTATTATGACACGATTTTGATCATAAGAAATAAATGCTACGTTATGGTATTTTTTGGTACTATGAAATTTAAAAACATTTCATTTTATGATGCGTTGTGTAGAAGTAATATTTTTCTAATTCAAGGAAATAATTTCCGATAATAAATGGAAAAAAGATATATTTTTATTATAACTTATTTCATGGAATTTGGATACAATTGAATAAAGTGATTAATATAAATCTTGTTATTCCCTTTTACACGTTACTAACATCTTGTACACAATGGTATAAGTCGGTTATTTTGGGATTATATTGTATACGTACATGCTATGCCATTAAAATTAATTTCGCAAGCAAACTTAGCTAATTTTTTTTCGTAAAAGTACATCTCAAAAAGAGTTATTATAAAATAAGTTAAATGTATACCCGTTTTCACTAATGTCCAATATATGTGAAAAGGGGTACTAATTTGGTTATATTTCTAAATAGCATTTATTTCAGCGGGTACAAGTCAATTTTTTTTAAAACTATTGATTTTAGCCATAAACCAATGACGGCATGTGAAAGAGCGCATTGTATTTACTCAAAGTACATTTAAAGTTATTCTAATTCTTTAGCCATTTCGGCACAGTAATTTAGAATAATTTCGCCAATCGTTTTTTGGCTCTCCTGTAAAGTGGCAAATTTCGTTTTATACCCCTTTTCACTAGGGTGCCAGATATTAAGCATGGAGTATTCTTAGGTCCTGCTAGTACACCACCTAAAATATTGACCTCATCCGTGGGGTAAGGCACCTCTTGTTCGGTAAGGCTGCTAAACCCTTTTGAACCAAATATTTCAAATTCTTATTAGGTATGTAGCGAAACGGGTTACTAAGTCAATTCGACATATTGATTCACATGTCACGACCCATAAGAGGATGAAAACTTGAAGGAGGAAAAAGTTGGTACAGTCGACGTCAAAGATATTACGGTCGTGAAAATATATTTTTGGCGTCTAAATCGTAATCATATCTTTGACATCGACTGTACATAATGTTAATACGTAGGTAATACTAATAGAGTTTCTGCTAGATACATAAAGAAAACTAAGTTTGCTTTTGTTGTCAATCAGTTTCTTTGGTTCAGTCAGACGTATACTAGACAAAACAGTTATAAAATATACATTAATCATCGCACACGCACACATTTATCATTATTGTTAATGAACTGAATTAATTAGTCCCATCTATTGTATGTAATGAAACATTTCAATTAAGTTTGTAATTTTAACTGAACATTACTTTTTTAATGATCAACAGAATTGAAAACTAATTTATTTTCTGGCAGACCAACTTGAAAGAGCTTCAGCAAGCATAGTCAAAAAGCTATTCTTCAATCGTATACGATAATCGATAAGTAATAAATTAATGAGAATAACAGATTCGTGAGAAAAGTCACGTGATCGATTCCATACATTATTATGGTCACGTGACTTATCGCTTATCGTATACGATTGCAGAATGGCATCTAAGGCGTCAACTGTAAATTGGGCAAAAATGCTTTGAGGTTTAGTTTTCGTTTCGTTTCGTTTATTGTTAGCTTTCTCACTGTTTATTTTTTCTATCACATTATTTACAGTGATCTCGGCAAGTGTTCTCTCCACTCTTAAACAGTCTAACTGAGTGGGTAAACATGTGACTCACACGACACATCTATTGCCAACATGGGAAGCATTTGAAATAACAGGGTCGTGGTCGACCACAAATGTTGTATACCATTCGTCAAACGAATAAAAAAAAATGAAACGAACATGGCTGACTTTCCATAGCATTTGACGTCTTTGACACATATCGGGAAACACGTTCGCAGATATATTTACGTTCGCAATAAGTCACGTGGCCATAATTTATTGTATACAATGTTACCATGACTCGGGGTTTTAAGAAAATGGGTAATAAAACGCATTACTAGCAATCATTTTCAAGCGTTAATAGTTGACAAATATTTAAATTAACTGTAAAATGAAGAGGAATGCTGAAGAGGGATAAGTATTCGGGCTTGACTGGTTATTTGTTTGTCCCTCTGGCGGTCGAAACTACGGGCTGTTGGTGCGCGGAAGCCAAGACTTTCTTTGGGGAGTTGGGGCGTCGTCTCCAAGAACGAGGCCATGATCCCCGCTCCGGCTCATTCCTGGTGCAGAGGCTTGCTATTGCAGTGCAGCGCGGCAATGCCGCTAGTTTGTTAGGCACCTTTGCACCGGGAATGTTACGGGGTGGGTTGTTTGATTGATTGGTGCTTTAATACGTTTAGCTTTAAGGTTCTTTAGTTAAGTTTAGATTAGTATTATAGTATTTTGTGATATTGTTTATTATAATTGTGTATTTTTTTTAAATAAATCATTTATTTGTCTTAAAAAAAAAAAACTGTAAAATTATTTTTATTTCCTTCGAACCATCAATGTAACGCGCGTAATGCTTAGTTGTCAAACGGTGCGAATGGCTGCGATCTGTCACTGTCAAGCACTAATTAACGATTAGTTTTGAAGTACATTGCTCCTTATTGAACTTTTCTTAGAAAGTGATTTTTTATTAATTTGAATTTCTAATCAAATAATGTACAGAGTTTATCTCAAAATCTGCATCATTTCTCGGTTTCAATACAAGCCTGCATAATGGTACCACACTGTATTATAGTTCCCTCGTCTCACAACGTCTCTGAAACAACCGGCATTACATTTATTAAGAAGAAGCCACTAAAAGTAGTAAAAGTCGTTGTCCATTAGCCGGTTGTCATAAAAAGTTATATGTTAAGGGCAAATAGTGTAAAATGTGTCAAGCGGTGGGAAGTTTACGATGCTACAAATGCGGCAATTAGGGATATCCTAGGAAAGAATAATAAAGGAAACGCTTTTTTGGTCTTCCTCAAATTCTCTTTTAGTTTGTTAACACGTTCGCCTCCAGTACTGTTTCACTAAGCACTAAATTATCTGATAGAACTCCTATGCCGACGACACGCATGTGTGACTGAAGAAATTGTACTCTTATGCCAGTGACACAGCAGTTGTGTCAAAAACGTTCGTATTTCTGTGGCACTGGCATAGGAGGAAGAACTTGATTTATGCTAGTAGCATAAGAATAAGGTTACTCTGATCACGTATGTATGTCACTGGCATAGGAATCAGATTTTGTTGGTCACACACGCTGTGTCAAACGCGTCGAACGTGTTAATGTTTCTATGTGACATTCTGGAACAACATTTAGGCGTTGGCTTCATAATAGATAACCAGTCAAACTGTTGCAACAGTTTTGTATGTATGTATGTATGTATGTATGTAAATTATTTATTGTACACAAAACACAGGTAAAAATACACATTTATACAAAAAAATTGACAGATTTTGTTTTGTGGGACAATAATGTAAAAATAGTGACTGAAATTGTGTCAAATAATTCAATAAATAATAAATAACTACAAACGCAGGACTTGACAAAGCCACGAAATTGTCTCATATTGCAAATTTTCGAAAGTTTCAAGTATAAGTTATTCAAATATTCGGTTTTCTATTATGAGATATTTGAATATTCAAATATTTATTCGAATAGTTTCAGAAAATGTATCATCATCATATCAGTCGTAAGACGTCCAATGCTAAATATAGGCCTCCCCCAAAGATTTCCACAATGACTAGTCCTGCGCCACGCAACCAGCGGACTCCTGTGACCTTCACTAGGTCATCAGTCTTTGTGGGCTTTATTTCTATACATCTCCTTCATACTAGCATACTCGTATAGATATTACGAGTATATGTGGAAACGATGTGCAAAGAAAATAAATTAAGCATATATTATGCCGTGTACCTACACACCCAAATCATTAGGTTGCAATGGATTTGATTGAAATTCTCTTTATCACACTCGGCAACACTTGATCATACATGTACCTTATGACTTTGGAATAGGGTTTACAATTTGTCACTCAGCATAAATTGTTCATTGTAAGCAAGTGTTAGACGAAGACTATCTGTGATTGCTTCTGAATACTAAGTCGGAATTTTGCTGGAATACAAATTGAATCGTGATTTCCCGATGAGTTACTGCTTGTTACGTTAAAGGTAAATTAAGCTTGTTATTTTTAATCAACATTTGAAACCTCATCAGGCATTCTTCCTTATTAAGAGGTCCTTGTATATTACTATTACATAATTTGTGTGCATAGTTTGTCTCTAAAACTTCCGACTTTAATCATATGTTTTTTTTGTTCTATTATATGGTCTGCATAAAAAACGAAGTAAATAATATCTTTACCCTTAAAAAAATAAAATAATTAAAAAATTAAAAAACACGACTGCCGTTTTAAGCGAACTGAAAAGTAACAAATAATTCCTTCTTCAGGTTAATTCCACATAATCCACATAATAGGCGCTCGTCTTATTACTTACTATATTTTGTTTCGGTTGCATTCGGGGAACCTCCATATATTTATATTTTCCGTAATGTAAGGTTCCCCGACTGCAACCGAAACAAAATATAGTAAGCAATAAGACGAGCGCCTATTATGTAGACACGCTCACAAGAATTAACCTGAAGAAGGAATTATTTGTTACTTTTCAGTTCGCTTAAAACGGCAGTCGTGTTTTTTAATTTTTTAATTATTTTATTTATTTGAAACCTTTTAGTGAATCTGGAGATTCCTTAAAGTTGGATAGAATTTCAAAAACCAATTCTGCAGAGGGCCGAAGCTTCGCTCCGGGGGCCCGAGAAGTTCCAATCCCGCTAATTTTGGGCGAAGCCGAAGGGCACGCCGCGTGAGGGCTGGAGCATTACCGGAACCAATGTAAATCTATTTCGAGTGAGTCCGCAGGGCGAGCTTCAGGGTGGAAGGCCGGAAGCCGAGCTCACGGAGGCCGAAACGCGTCACACCGACACCGGACCGGGCCCAAGCGCGTCGAAATTTAAAGCGAGGCCGAAGACCGAGCTGCGAGAAAATTGAGCTACCATGCTTCTTCAAGTACCTCAGCATCTAAATAAACCGATATCTGTGTCGGTGTGATCGGGTGAGTCCACAGGGTCCTCACAACCGTCCCTCTTAACTATTATCGAAATCGAATAATCGAACCAGAGGGCGCAACGGTTCGCTTCAAACTCCAGCGAGGACTGAAAGCCGAGCTCCGTATAGGGCCAACGCCCAAAAGCGGCAGCCAGAGAGGCGACAGCTTGCGAGGCCGAAGGCCGAGCCGCCAAAGCCCAGCACTACCACGTCAGCCGACGGAATAGTGTAACGTTAAAATGGAACCGACGATCGTTTTGACAACCTGCAAAGGCCGTAGAGCCGAAGGCCTGAATCGTCCCTCGGAGACCGCTGGCTTGCGAGGCCGAAAGGTGAGCCCCTGGCCCGGACCACCGGAGCCTGAGTACAGAGAGAAGACTTTCACTTAGATGGCCCAAGTGTCACTTGGAAGAAATTTAAAGCGAGGTCGAAGAAGGAGCTGCAAGAAAATTGAGCTGCCAAGCTTCTAAATAAGCCCAGCTCCACATAGGGCCTAAGGCCTGGAGCGCCATTATCGGAGTACTTCAAACGCGAGCCCGGTGGGTCGGAGGCCCAACGAGTGAGCCCAAGCGGTACAACCGCCCTTCTTAACCACCTTAACAATCGAAGCTAGAGACCGCACTACGTGATGAAATAGTGTACTTAACATGAAAACGAATCGGAGATGCGCAGACCCAACGATCGTTTCCACAACCTGCGAAGGCTGCAGACCGTGCTCCGCGTAGGGCCGAAGGCCCGAAGTGTCCCCCAAAGGGGCGCCGGCTTGTAAGGCCGAAGGCCAAGCTACCAGAGCCCAGCGCTCCTTCGCTATACGATGGAAAAGTGTAGCATTAAAACGAATCTCAGGGCCGCAGGCCCGAAAATTTGTTTTGAGAAAATGCGGAGGCTAAAAGCCGAGCGCCGCGTAGGGCCAAAGGCCTGGAGCGTGGCCCGACGGCGCGCTTGCCTGTTAGGGCGAAGGCCGAGCTGCGTGAGACTCAATTTACCAGCCAAACCTACCTTCCTTCTTACCAACTCCCCTGCACAAATGTTAACCACTTTAGTGTTCCTCTCCAGCCGCGCCATATCGTCTGACTAAGCTCGTTTTCTAGTGGCGTTACAACACCTATCATGTACCTAATTTAATTACTAATTAGATATAATATGTACCTACGTAGTTTGGGAGATACGAGACTTTAATGAGGGCCGGCGTTTTTCATCCAAAATAAGTTTTTCATACAATTTTTGTTAAGACATTTCTATTTGAAATTGTATGCGCATATGCTACAACACGTATATAGCAATTTTGTTTGGCCACAATACTATTGTGATTTATTATTTTATTTATCCCCCGAAAATGTATTTTGTATCGAAATCATGGAGTGAACTTAAACTTTTGACCGGTATCTACTTACTGTATATCAAATTATATATCGTACATAAGTTATTTGAAAAACTCATCGGTACGAGCCGGGGATTGAACCCACGACCGCTGCGTGGCAGCCGTGCATTTTACCCCTTGACCACAAGTGCGTATATACAATGTATCTGTTTCATACACACTTAGCGGTCAAGAAGATGTGTCAACTGTGACAGTCATGTCACGTCTTAAGCTTCGAAGAAAAACTTCAATAGTGCGATGTAGAACATTTCGAGTTTTCTCTTCAAACATATATTTAAACATATAACTTGTATATATATTTACAATCTGCATATAAAATGCTTTAATTTGATACCCAAATCATAGCATTTGGATGACATATTATTCTTGGCGCTTTAATTGTATTTTAATGAATCTGGCTTTTGTAGAATAAGTAACAAATATATAAATTAAATACATATTCGTAATTGCAGTTCAAAGCTCTTCATTTTGATTCCAAACTCGATAGATTTTTACAAAATTGTTTTTTTTTTGTCAGACATTATTGAATTTATAGGCCGCCATATTGTTTTTAACGTGACGTCACATATCCTATGTTACCCGCGACGTCACGAGGATTCTAATGATACCTTACACTATTAAAAACGGTTAAGAGGTCGCGAAGATCTGCGCGTTTAAAGAAAATATGAAACATACATAGGGACTGAACACATATACTCTCCTTTTGGCAGTCGTGTAAAAATACATACCTGATCTACACACCGTTGCTGTCAATAAATATGTGTATATTTATATATCTACACGTATGTACCTGTAATACAAAAATATGTTTTATTAAGTTATAATTTTAACGTTTATAAAATACGAACAAAAAACTGCCACGAAACAATTTTCCCCACTAATCTGGTGTGTACTCTAACTGTACAAGTAAGACGTAGTTGGGATCTCCTAAATACCTAGTAGATGGGGCAAAATTCTTTTCGTTGTCTTATTTTGTGTCCCTAAAAAACGTGACACAGTTGTGATTTTTGTATGAGATGATGTTTTGCTTCCAATTTTTGATATATGGATTAAAATCTAGCGCGAAAAAGAAATACAAGTGCATCGGATTTTTTTTATATACTGAGCCGAGACAGCAACTAGAAGCGTGACAGAGTGGTATGAAACAAGACAACGAAAATAATTTTGACCCAGATACCTACTTTGTGTAAGTGTTTTGAAAAAAATATCTTATAAAATACAATATATTAACATCATAAGATAAGGAAGTCTCTAATGCACGGAACAGGGTAATGTTTTCAAAATCCCATCGTTTGTCCAATCCTTGTTTATTAACATACACAGTAAAAGACTATCTCGCGGCGGCATACTGTAGCACCAATTATGTGCTAAGCCCACAAGAGTTTCAAGAATATGCTTAACAATGCCGTGTGGTGGCGGCAGTAAGAATCGACTGTGTCTTTGGTAGAAGATTGACGATGGGTAGCAGCGTCATCAAAGTGGACACATCATAGCGATCGCCAATCCGCTTGCCCAACGTGGTGATTATGGGCTTTTACCTCCTAATTCGTCTACGTATACGCATAGTTTAGTAGAAGAGGCAGGCGAATGAAATATTGGACGAATGAGATAAGCTGATGATATGTATGCTTAACAATAACGACATGTCCCGTATTCCAAAAATGACTGAGCACATTTTAATAACCAGTTAAAATTATCGCAACAGGGCGACCGGGTGCCGGCAATTGGTGACATTCATTTTAATATCACAAACTCCAGACAAGTGGTGTTCATTAATATTTATGAAACCGGCTGACGCATTACAATGAGATTCTTGACTTTCCAAGCCGAGATATATTCGTAAGAAGAATAATTGTTTGAGTTTAATGAAATCACCTAGCTTTGTGGTCCAAGTAGCTCAGTGAAGTAATTACGGTTGAAAAAGGATCCTTTTTATATTTCTTCTTAAATAATGACTTTTAAAACTGAGACATTTTATTTAGAAGCAAGCTCACGGGTCACGAATTTTCAACAGAGCTTGTCTCTTTATTTCAGATTAGAATAAAGTGTTAAATTGTTCGTATTATCCAGGAGTTATTTTCTACCGATGAATGCGTTTTCGTCTGATATTTACTCTTACAATTTTGTATATCGAAACCTACAAATTCAGGGCAAAGTTGTCTCCGTCACCACCACTAAAGAGTAACAGGAGAGAGAGCTACTCAAAATTTTTTACCTTCGATGTTTGCCCTAGTACTTGCGAAACTGAATGATGCATCCATCCATCAGTCAAAAAATGTTTACATATTTAGGTAATTTTCCACAAAAATAATTGCAACAGGAAGTTCATGTTCACTTAAAGTCACATGGATTTATTAGTAGTTAAGGAATTTACGTGTAAAATTAATTTTGAAGCGCCTAAATTGCGCTGCTCATAAAACCTCTAAATTATTCTCAAAATTTAAAGCCTAAGTAATCCAAATTACCGTGTCACTATTTTGCCACCGGAAAAGGTGACGTGTATGGATATTGTTAAATTGTGACGTTATTAAAATTGAATGTGTTTTAATTAAACTATTTGAATTTGAATTCAAATACTTTTGAATTAATCTAGAAGTAGACATTTGAGAATGACCTAAATAAAAAGCGAATCTCACAGTCCACGGATTTTCGTTAGTTTGTCATAGCCATTGTTAAACGTGGGAAACTACAAACGACAGAATAGTGACACAGTAACCCTGATATCGTTTTAGTCTGCGTTCACACCACATCCTTCTCCCTTAATGATTTTTTAAGTACTTCAGGTCAGCTTGTGTATGGTAAGTTGGGTCATTAGCCTTACATTAAGCACAGCTTAAGTCTGGCTAGTAGCCAAAGCCAAACTGCCATCGATTCATGTAGAATCCGTGAGGACCGTTTTGAAAATTAGCATAGTTGGATTGTAGATCAGATCGGTTTCATAATGATCGTGTATATTTAATTTGCATTTTGACTCACGCATAGCGACAAGCTTACCGCGAACATCAAAGTTTGTGAATTTCGGGGATTTGTCTCTGTCTCCAATGAAGGCGTCATTGGAATGACAAAGAAAAATGCCCGAAATTTGCGAACTTCGGTGTTCGCGATAGCAGGCTAGGATATATCATGTATGCGATCGTGAGAAAATACTTTCAAAGCATACAGAACTCGATGATATACCGCTTTAAAAATCATTAAGTACACCGATCTTAATGCCATAAGGCATTTTCAACCAGTCTACCTTTAGGCCAAACATGAAAATAGTATTGGTTCGGTGCGAACAAAAATGATACATAAGAAAATACCCTACTCTATTTTTTTTGTGGTTCATTCAAAACATATCCTTATCATTATCAAGATTGAAGATTTGTACGTCAAAGTAGTATATCTAAGTATAATAAGTACAAGTTAATAAAAACTTTTCCAAATCCCTTGCAGAACTTGTCCATTCGCAGAAAGTCAGCTGGGCAAAAACAATTTACCGCTATTTTACTTAGACCACACGCAAAACTACACTACAGGCCACTCCAGAGGGTTTATTTTTTGTCCGTATTTTTTGCAAAATGGCGTCAGTGGTCTGCCACCCGCTGGGCCCGTGCTGGCTCAATAAACACCTGTGGCATCGAATAGAGAGTTTTTGTCGGTTGCGACTGATTTTATCTATCTTACCAATGGACACAATGGGCAATTTCATGTTGAGTAGAGTGCTGTTGGCAAAACATTGCAGTTTTTTTCGGCAGCATGTACAGGAACAATCCCTTCAAAGGAAGGAAATCGGAATCTTTTGCGTGGTCCTTTAAGTGGATTATTTACTATTGGATTTAAATTACCTAGACTTTAACCCAAGCTGCCGTCCTAGTGTAGAAAGTAGTATTTGCTATGAAACTCCATAGCAAAAAGCTGCGTAGTTCTAGACAAAAGGCGGTGATTTGCTATGGAGTTTCATAATAGCAAATACTGCTTTCTGCGACGGCATGGACAGCAGCAATCTGACTTAGTAGGTTAATAAAGTGAAATACACATCATTAGCTAATTTAAGTCCACTTCTGGACTTAGGCCTATCCTATTACCCATGCATATTGGACGCATTAGGAGGTAAAGCTCTTAATCATCACGCAAACGATTGGCGATCGCCGTATCGTGTCCACTATGATAAGAATGTTGCCCAAAATTACTATTCTATAGATAAATGGTCAGGTTGATATTTCAATCCCTCAGTCGAATTGAATTGAAGAGGGAAGGTTTCTCACGATAGGGAAGAGTTTGAATAGTCACAATCTGCGACCATATATAACATGGATGTCTAACGCCAGCTCAAAAAATGCCCCCAGAAACAATTGTTCAATTGTGCCAAGATGGGCAGGACATTGCTCAGCGTTTCTTACCACCGTGCATATTTCGGCGCAAGACTTTGACAAATGTTTATAGAATATAAGCCAATCAAAACTTTGATGGACCAATCACAACTATTTTTAAATGGCGGTGTAAGTTTTATAGGTTGACATTAAAATTCATTCCGTGATGCATTGAAGACGGGGTGGCATTTGTCAACTAACATTCAAGAACGTTTTTGAAAGGCAATTTAGTATGGCGTGCAGCTTCCATGTTTTATTTGTTCGTATGTCACAATTTTATTCTAACTGACGTCACCGTTCATAGTGAAGTGAGGTGAAATGATGTATACGAATCTTATTCATGTTCAGAAACCATTGGAAATGAACATCAATTGCCTTTTGACCGAGGTAATTTTAGATCTAATCCAAGAGAGTTTAATGTCCTATCATTATACTGCTTCTGAGTTATGGGCGCTCTTATCGATGCACTTATGAACCGAAATAGCACCGTTTAAGACTAATGCATCACGCGCAAGAGCTCAGATAACGTTTCTTATGTATAGGAGAGCTAATTTGGCAGTGATATCGAAATAAAAATATTAAAACCGACTTCAACAAGTCTGCGTCAATAAATCGCGCGTGCATTTTTGAGGTTGTTTTGGATAAACATTGGTTATCTTTGTTACTCTTGATCGTAAAGAGCATAAGCTTGTCTCTTTCTCCAAGTCAGTCAAAACCGTCAAAATTGCGTAGTATGTATTATTTTAAACAAATGGTAAAATTGAAAAAGATATATAATTCAGTTTAATTGGGCACGATGTGTAATGTTTACGGCATTTTTATATCTTATTTGTTGGCATTCATTGTTATAATATAAGATGACATTTTAGGCCCCAGCTTATGTTTTTTGTGGGAACTCGGATGTCTACCTCTGGCTGGTCTAGTCAGAACTAAGAGCGATTGTTAGAATTATCGTAATATGAGTGCTTCACTTAAAAGTTGAGCCGGTTTAACATATTTTTACTTTTTAATATGTCATAGATTAAAACACGCTCTATCTTCTAAGCCATTACTAATACTAAGATTATAATCCATATGTACTATTAATAATAAATAAATAATAAATAATTTATATTAAGCTCAATGCGGGTAAGCACATCTATATAGATACGAAAGTCCGTCTACCAACTGATTTCCGACTCTAATTAAACAGTATAAGACGCATATGACGGACTTTCCTTCAAAATAAAATATGCCGGACTTAGCCGCACTGACATTACCTTCATGTTAGTTTGTGATATTTTAAGAATTTTCCCTACAGTTTAATTTATACGTAGCCGTTATTAAAAAGTTCATAGCATAGCGGGCAATGCGATCTCCAAGCGAAACGCAGAGATGTAGATACGCGATCATTCCAGTAAGACAAAGGTGGGAAACTACAACTACAACGAAATTCATGCTTTTGTGTGAAAAAACAATGCAAATTAATGCATTTCACCTGTGGGCGTTTTTGCAATGGTTAGCAATTTACTTGCCGTGTATGGAATGAGTAACTTGCTTATTGTTACCTATAATTATATTCCCACATATATGTATATACATATATATATGATGTTCGGAAAAAAGGCACGTAGGATATATGGGCGTGCTTTGCTGGCAGATGTCTTCATTTGCGCACTCATCAACTCAATATACAAGGGAGGATGTTTTGCAACTAATATGAAACAAAAAATAAGCCATTTATGTGTATAATTTAAAGCATGGTATTTCAATAGACAATATTAGAAGATATTGTGCTTTTGAAATAAAACTATGAAAACGGATAAACTCGCGTATATTAACTAATTTTAACTTCATTCCGACGTTTCAAACACTTTACAGGGTTCGTGGTCTGCGGATGACTGACAATGGAGGAAATTTGATAGATCTACCTCCATCAAAATAAGAAAGATAATTACAAAACAACCCACCAAAGAAAAATTACTAAACCACAGACAATACATTTTAAAGGTGGATGTACATACAAAATTTGCAAATTAAGCTAGTTATTCATTACAAATATTTTCAGAATGAAGACAAGAGACAAAATAAATAATCTACGCCGGTTCTATCCCTACGCCACTGCCGAGTGCTTTGTTAAATTGATAAGTTTTATCGTCATCGTCAGCCAAAACTCCACTGCTGAATATAGGCCTCCTCCAAAGATTGCAAACATATTTAATGTGATAGGCCTTTTCATTGCTTCATATAAAATCAAATTGTTGCAAAACTTATCTAGTCGTCGCGTGCCTGCTATATGGCCACATTTAAAAATCGAATTTTATGGAAAATGTAGCCGTATTGCAGGAAAATTTGGTCACTTTTACTACATCATTCTATTTTGAGATGGCACGCGATGCGCGATGTAGTGACCTATGTACAGTCAAGTGCAAAAATAAATATCGAAAGAATCCGCTCATAAATATGTTACGACGTTCTTATTACACAGAATTACGTACTGGTGACTTATGTAGGTACCATCTAAGATACAATAAACAGTTTCTAGTCTAAACCTCAGGCTAGGAGTATTTCAAGATTAAGCCACTTACAAAAAGGAAATAGGAAAGCGTTGAGAAATGGGAGCGACGTGAGCTGTTAACTGCAGAAGTGCAGCAATTGGCAACACTGATTCTAGACGATTTAGCTTCTAGATTAATACTAAAGTTTAAGAATTACAGCAGCATCAGAATGCAACAGTAATATCATCATCATCATGTCAGCCGACAGTCATCCACTGCTTGACATGGACCTCCCCAAAGATTGCCACAATGTCCGGTCCTGCGCCACCCGTATCCAGCGGACTCCTGCGATAATTACAGTGTTATAAGGGTAATTCTTTGGTATAATTTGAACGCCGCTTGATTTGTCAGCGTCCGTAACCTAGGTACTTACCCTGCCTACGAAGCTGGAGGTTTCGGGTTCGAATTCTAGCGAGAGCGTTCTTTCTGTAACTATTTATTTATCACAAATATTTGTTCCTCAGTCATAGCTGTCTACGTATTTAAGTATCTATATCTATCTATCTATTATACACCGTGTTTCTGGTAACACTCAAAACCTCAGACACCCCAACTGATTTTTATTTTTTTAAACTTATCTATAGTATTCATTTTTTAATGCGTTGTTTATTTATTTTTTTATTGGATGTTTTATTTTCTGTACAGCTCTACTCGACTTTTAACTCTACACTCAATAAAACAATTGCTAGCTGCCATCATAAACCTTGAAACTATTTATTTGTGTACATTATTGCAACGACATAAGATTTACCAAAAGACAGCTATGTCACTGTAAACCACTTTAAAGCTTTGTCACAGTAAACTTTAAATTGAACAGCTAAGCAAACTTAACCCAACATTCAAAATGACAAGGTTGTAATTAGGTACGAGTTCGATTTCTTATGACACTCGAGCGTTTTCAAATTAGGCCAGTTGCACCAAAGATTAAGGACTAAAGCATAGATGTAGCACAACATTTATTATACAACTATCCTTATCTCGCTTGCCAATTAAATTCGGTGTCAAAAAGAGATGTACGTAAGTTTTCTATTTCTGAATTACCTGTGATGTCACTGGGTTTAATTAAAAACGGTCAGTTGACATGTCGCTCCTCCAAACTTTTTGTTAGAAGATATGTCTTTTTAATTCTTAAAAGACAATCTTCTAACAAATAGTTTATAAAAAGGTCAGTTTGACCTATAGAATTAAAAAGAATTGTTCTTATCAAATGTATGTATGGAAAAAGACTATTTTTAGTCTCTTTTTACCACAAGCAGCAGTCTCTTTTTAGCAAAGTAAGTTAGAAAGAGCAAAACGCAAACACCTAATGGTGTTATATGGTGGTGTGTGGTGTATCTGTGGCAACAGGAATATGTTAACATTATATCTGTAAAAAATCGACTGTTTAGCTATCACAGCTCTTAAAATAACAACCTGGTTACAGACAAGCGGACACACAGACGGGCGGACAGAAAGTGAAGTTTAAAGCCTTCTCCACAGTTGCCGATCATGGGCGATCGTACGGGACGCAACTTTAGAACTTGTATAGGTGCGTCCGTATGATCTCCTATGTTCGGCCAATGTTGTAAAGGGCTGGAAGGCCGGGTCTCTTTTTTTTACACGAGAGTGTGTATCTTTTGTTCGTGTTTATAGCCGTTAGTTCATAGCTTAGTAGCTTATGGTGAGACCAGTATCTAAGAGCTCGTTCCTACTATGTCGGATTTGGGCCGATTATTAATCGGCCGTTCCGGTGGCAGAATGGCGATGTTCACATTTTGTCGGGTGTCGGGCCGACTCTGCCCGCGCCGCACCCCATCAGACGCCCGCGCGTCGCTGCCACTGATTGAACAGTACGCCAACACCCGATTAAAAATCGGACCGACAACCTACATAGTGGGAACAGTGACGCCGACATTCGATTGAAAATCGGCCCGACAGCCGACATGCGGGAACGAGCTCTTCAGGCACCAGTCTCACCGCGAGCGAGTCAACTATGAACTATTGCAGCGGCGAACTATCACCGCCATGCGAGTATCGCCATGTCTCTTTTATTTAGACGGGATCTTTTGTTCGTTTTTATACGTAGGTATTTTATACCACACGAACGACCGAATGCTCTCTCAGAAATGTTTAAGTACAAAACTATGTCACGCAAGAAAATAAAAAAGCAACTCTTTCAAGTCATAGATATTTACTGTAATGACCAATAATGTACATCCATAAAAATTATAAAAATAAACTTATTTACAACTTTATTTACAAGTTACGGTGTTCGCGGATGTTCACGGGCGGGGCTCATAATCTAGGGGGTTGAGCTACTGACAGACGATAGTGAAAAGGGTGTTGCTGGTCGTCTTTAAAATTCTCCAAATATTCTTATGATCACAGTTAAACCGACGACCAGCTTGTCGTGTGCTAGCCGTCGGATTAACGCGAAAATATTCTAAGACGGCCTCCTCGAAATCAGGGTTCATTTCATCATGCCTTTCTCTGGTCATTGGTGGTCGAAAAATACCGTAGTCCCGAAGTCGTTGAGTAGCTGCGGCCATGGTGGCATTCGACACGGCGACACCAAACTCCTCGTGATAATTTCTTACCGCTAAATTGACATTGGCATATTGCAGCGTGCTAGCGTTCTTATCATTTCACAGTATTGAACGTTCGTGAATCTAAACGCCATGATAATTAGAAATATCAACGCAATGAACATACAAATCAAATTGACAAACAACGTCAAAATCGTAGCGGAAAAAATAATCGTCCAGGTAACCAGCCATTATTACCAAAATACTGAAAAAGGTATACAACCTTCAGCAATGCAACATGCACAATATTGTGAATGTTGTATTAAGAATTTGTAGACTGGGCATGTAAAAAATAACTAAAAATACAAATAAAAACAAAAATATTACCCCCATCAAGATATAGCTCAATCGATTCTACTCCCGATTCTGAACAAACGGTTTTCTGGTTTTTGGTGTTAAGTGAAACACCGTGTATATATATCATCGCCCTGGTACCCACATTACAAGCCTTAATTGAGCTTACCGTGGGACTACGTCGATTTGTGTAAAATGTCCCAAGATATTTATTTATTTATACTAAAACGTAGCAGATTCAGTGACTAAGTATCACGAAATTCTCAAATAAACTTATTTAGTTTCTCTTTTAAAATTAAACTTTAAGAAGTAAAGAACATGTCCGAGATAACAGCATCAGAAAAGAAAGGCGGAGCTGAAATTTCTTACAAAGTTACAAGAATTCGCTGTGTCAGCAATTTTTATAAACGACATTCTTCGGGCAGAGAGCCGACAGTGCCGACACAAAACATTTATATACTTCACACGTGCGCCTGTGAGGTCCCAGAATTTATTTTAGAGGCTTGTAATGGATATGAAAGTTGGCAAAATGATACTCTTAAATAATTGCAAGTTTACAGTGTCATTCTGGTAAACATTGATTTGTCAAAAGAATTTTGTTCCATAATACAGGGTGACATCTGGGTCATGGACCAAGAGTGAACTGGGTACAATTAGGGATAGTCACGTTGAGCAACTTTCCCTCTGGAGAAAACCAAGACAACAAGAAAAAATTTGTGCCACTGTTTAAATATGTGAAATGGAAATGAAAAAGCAGACTGCCGGCTAGGGTGTCCCCTATTTTACGAATTTTAGAAATGAATAACGCATACCCCCTAAATCGGCTTTTTAACCTCAAAACACTCTGAAAAAAAATCATCTCATTCCTGTATCAGGAACCCGTGCCGACTTTCATCTGAAATTCCCATACAAATTACTATGAAAAAAATTAGTCAGACAGTAAATTGACAATAATGTATTGTTTTTCTGTCCTCATCAAGTTAATTTTATGATAAAATGTTTAACAGACAGTAGTATAAGTTAATGCCATAGAAAACAAACAAACATAAAAAAACGAAAATTAATTTTGGTCATTTTCATACATTGTATAGGAAAATGGCATGAAAGTCGGCACGGGTTGCAGTTACACAAATGAACAGATTTTTTTTCAGTGTATTTTGAGGTAAAAGAAACCGATTTAGGTATGCGTTATTAATTTCTAAAACTCGTAAAATATGGGACACCCTACTCCCGGCCTAGGCCTGCAAGAGATATACGACATTCGATTTTTTTTCCTAGTCCCACCTGAAACGTCAATTTCGCAGCCTATAAGGGACATAACATTAATATTTAATTGCATGTTTGAGAAAAAATACTTGCTTTTGTCCACAGAGCCCCGTTATTCATGACACTTAATTTAAAATGGAAATTATTGCCCGCCATAATTGTTAGTTGAAACAAGTGGTTACTCATGCAAGTAATAAGTGTACTGAAATAACTCCGGTTGGTACGGTAGGCTCTAATAATATGTATACGATTTTGATCCTTATGCCTTTGACATACGTTCCGAAATGTATACATACTATTAGACGTGACTGTACAAATTACTTAGTCAACACAGAAAAATGTAAGTGAGTAACAATTTTAAATGCTATTCATAGTCATTGAGATTCTATTTTGGTTTGCTTAAGGCACTGGTCTCACCGCGAGCTACTAAGCTATGAACTATCGGCTATAAACACGAACAAAAGATGCGCACTAATAAAAGAAACAAGGCGTTACTCGCCCGGCGGCGATAGCTGAAGGCCGAGTGTAGGTAATAACTTATAAAAAACGTCTCGATCGCGTTTACGTTTTCATCGTCATTTGTATGAAATTGACTGACCTACACAGTGTAGGTCCAGCTATCAGAAGGCCGACTGTAGGCTACACTCGGCCTTCTGATAGCTGGGCGAGTATCGCCGTGTCTCTTTCATTTACAAATTGCGAATTTTTTGTTCGTGTTTATAGCCAATAGTTCATAGCTTAGTAGCTCGCGGTGAGACCAGTGCCTAAAGACTATTGGTTAACATAATAAACGTCAGAGATCTTTAAGTGTTCTTGGAAATACAAAGACACTTAACGGAAGTTAACACTTGACAACTGTGAGCTTACCATGAGTTAGCAAGCAACGGATACGTTAGCGTTTATTCGATACATCACGCTCACAATCCTTGAGTGTGAGCGTGAGAGACTACTTATAGGTATAGAATAAATGCTAACGCAAACCTACTTGTCAACTTATGCAAAGAACTAACAGAATTTTGAGAAGTAGGTAACAAATTTTTATAAATAAGTTCAGCGGCCCTACTGCGAACTTCGAAATCCGCAAATTTCGGGCATTTATCTCTGTCACTCTAATGATGTCTTCATTGGAGCGACAGAGACAAAGCCCCAAAATTTAAGAATTTCGGTGTTCGCGGTAGTAGGCCTGATAAAAATTCTTGCAAATGTGATCCTTCGCCTAATTTCCTGGGTAACATCCTGAATTTGAAATTTGAACTACTGTTCTTGTAACTTAAATTTTCAATTTCAGCTCTAAAGGCCCGGCCACGACATTGGTCTAAGGCGACGAGCGGCGAGCGATGAGTTGGAGTGTGATGCCGATATGGGTACTCCCTCTCGCACGTATGGTTTCCCGCTAAGCCGGTCGCCTTAGCTTAGACCAATGTCGTGGCCGCGGCATAATACCGCGAACTTCGAAAAACGCTAATTTCGAGTAGCTATCTCTCTTTATCACTCCAACACGAAGGGTTGGGTGAGAGAGACATTATCTCGAAGTATACGATTTTACAAAGTTCGCTGTAGGCCCACACGTTTCTGTTAGATTCCATCGATTTATTTATTTAATCTACGAAACACCGATATTCATAAACCGTAAAGCCTACTTAGTTCAAGTGCCTATCAATCTTATTTGCAGTCTCACTGACGCACTTGTTCTACACCTGTATGGAGAACTGTTAAATAACGCGCAGTGTAATTTTACCTCCTCATTGCACCAATTGTTACGTATATCGGGGTAAAGTTATAGTAGACGGGCTTAAAATGAAACGTTTTGTGAATATGTGAACTAGTGATGTACTAAGGGAATGTTTCGTGAACAAGGGAACATTGAATAAAAGCATGGATCTATATTTAGCCAATATTGTCATATTGGCGTCGAAAACATGAATCAGTTTTGTTGTTCGTGAGATCTAAAAATCGCATTGTGATACATAAATATTTGATATTTCAATGATTATCCCATTACAATTATCCCAAAACATTACATGTAAAAAGGTGCAGGTCTGGCAACGCAGTAATTAGTTCTTTTCTTACACTACAATTTTCTTTTAAATAATTTTTCTAACCAAGTCGGTTATTTTTTAAGTTACTACTAGGTGATGTGAATAGTACTTCATTTCACAAACTTGTCTATTTTGAAACTGTAGACTCGTAGAGGTACTTATTTTATTGGAGGTATCAATCACGAACCAACCCAAACCATCTCTAGCTAATCTGGCCAACTCTTTATTTCACATGAAGGGTCACTACCAACTGGCCTACTACCGCGAAAATCGATGTTCGTATATTTCGAGGATTTTTCTGTCACTCCAACGAAGGCGTCATTAGAGTGAGAGAGAAATCCTCGAAATTTACGAATTCAGTTTTTTGCAGTAAGGCCGCTGAACTAAAAAGTAAGAAATAATTTCGTAAACAGGAACATAACATTTTTCTTGGCAATGTATTTATCTTTTTATAATGCACATTATTCTTCGACCTTTTTTTTTACGTGTTCAAAGACAGAATAATTTTTTTGTTTTGTTTGCCCTGCGCAACAGAGGCCAGATTTTTTTTTATTTGTCAAGGAAAGGTTTAACGGTAATGGTAACATTGCCAAGAAAGTTCTCCATTCAACCCATCACTAGTAACCTCGTCAAGGTCCGAGGCGCTCGGGCAGTCCGTTGTCACACTCTGCTTAACCGACGGACCCACAACCCGTTGTGAATGAATTGTGTAAAGAACTTGCCCAAGGTAAAGAATCAGAGGGCTTATCGTAGACCACGCAGTGTTGTCTCTCTCACTCTTGTAAATCCGAACGTAAGTGTGACATTGAGGCAACATGTTGACGACGGGAGTTCACGGTAGACTTTCAGGCTTACTACCGAGATCTTCTGAATTCGTACATTTCGAGTATTTGACCGGATGATCCAATCCGGTCAAATACTCTCCAATTAAGGCGTCATTATGGTGACAGAGATAAACGCTGGATATTTGCGATTTTCCCAGTTCGCTGTATATCGGTTCTCTGGCGCTTATCGCACGATATGAGGCACATGGTTAATATAAAAATCGCGGTCGTGGGTTGACCCCCCGGTTCGTATACCGATGAGTTTATCAAAAACATGTACGAAATATCATTTGATATTCACAAGTGCTTTACGGTGAAGGACAATATCGTAAGGAAACCTGCATACATCTGCAAAGAAATTCAAGGGCGTATGTAAAATTTTCACTAAGCAAAGAAATTCAAGGGCGTATGTAAAATTTTCACTAAGTATTGGGCCAGCGTTGGGAATTTGGACCACGCAAAATCCAGGCACGTTTGATGTCCAATTTCGGAAAATGGCCAAAATACAATACAATACTCTTCATTACACACCTCATCAAAATGAAAAATAACAAAGAATTTTCAATATTAAATGTAGAGGTAACACAACAGGCGGTCTTATCGCTAAAGAGCGATCTCTTTCCTACCACCTTATGATACATGGGATAAACAGAAACAGTTGATACTAAAGCAATAGGTACAAAGCTCGCAAATAAAGGAAAAAATGTCTGTGCGGAAACTAGGCGTTTGGAAGCAACACACGCCCATTCATTTAACGTGACTTCAGTTTCCGAACAAACTCTAGCTACGTTATCAAGTCGTGCTCGCCTGCATTTTTTAATTTCCCCGGAGATTCCATTTTCAAAATTGTTGATCTAATCACGTGTCTGTATTCCACGCAAATGTTTTTATATGTTTATTTGACGTTTTTACGTAAATTCATTTACACTAAAACAGGAATAAGTTTAGTGATACTTGTTACACCGGGTGTTAAATGGTGATGTAAGATACATAATGCCAGATCCCATAATATGTGAATCTATTATGTATGATTGTTAGTCATCGTTATCAACGTGCGGTTTTGGTGGCAAAGTATGGTTGACAGAAAAATCAAATACACAGGTATCAATCAATCAATCAATTATATCAATAAATTATAAAAATATCAGAAATTGTAGTAATTTTAATTAAAATAGTTAATTACTTTTACATGTTTTAATAACTTATTCAAATTACACTAATCAAACGAGTAAACGACTAAAATATATTAAACAGATTCGGCTGTCAAACGTTCACGTCAAATTGAAAAATCCATTATATAACACTGATTTTAATCCACTTGAATATTCATTTTACTTAAAAAAATGTCATTTAAGGTACTATTTTGTGTCATAAAATAATGACATTCGATTTTTCTTTTTTAAAGCAGGATATAGTTTGTATGTATCCTAAGGCGAGTACTATTTTTACTGAGAGTACGAGTAATAGAACAAAATCGCATTTTCACATTTGCTACTTTTTCTGTCAACCATAGCCATTGCCACGGAAAGTGCACGTTGATAACGATCACTAATGATTGTAAATAAGATGTGGCGTACCAAAGACAAAAGACCAAGTTGACCAACGTTCGATATGGGGATCGTACCCACGTACTCAGCTTTCGCGATAATGCATGCACCGCTCGCCCATGCGGTCTTGGCAACCACCGGTCAAATTGCACGAAATTTGGATGCTTAGCCAAGTTGCCAATCGCTAACGCTTAGTAGCGTACTATCGTAGTTTTCCCTCTCGTCACTCTTTCATATTAGTGCGACAAAAACAGTTAGCTGCCTTTCGTTTCCGATTGACGATTAAGCGTTAGCGATTGGCAACTTGCCTAAGCACCCAGGAATATAACCTTAACAAAAAAGTACCTACCTGCATTTTTGAGATAATACTGCTTTGGTCTAGATCTATGTTTTGTTTATTTTTTGTTTTTTGTCACAGTTATTCCTATTTTTTTTTAATTTCACTTGTGTCGTTGTGTGGTCCAAAATATGTGTCATACGGTTTATTTATTAAGCTTCTCCTTAAAATTATAGCTGTACGCTCTCTGCATAAAGTAGGCTGTAAAATCCAATAGGTATGTTTATTGCTGAACATAAAATTTTTATAACCTCAAAAAGTTAGCTGTGAAAATTAGGAATGAGGGCCCAAGTGTTACATTAAATTATTTATGAAACGTCGAAAGTAGATATACCCCGAGAAAGCAATTCCGACTTTTATATGACAATTGATATGCATACTGTGGGGTGGATCGAAAAAACTTTTCTGGGACTACCAAATCTCATCATCATCATATCAGCCGAAAGACGTCCACTGCTGAACATAGGCCTCCCCCAAAGATTGCCACAATGACCGGTCCTGTGCCACCCGCATCCAGCAGACTCCTGCGACCTTCACCAGGTCATCAGTCCATCCTGCCGGTACGTGGCCCCCACTCGAGAACCTTCCCGCCCCAACGGCCATCGGTTCTACGCGCAATGTGCCCCGCCCACTGCCACTACCAAATCTAATAGATATAATTTCACTCAGAGTCTGAGAAGGATTTTGTATACATTTTTGACTAAAGATTAGCACTGAATTATTAAAAACTTCATACAAATTTAAAAATTTACCTAACTTTCAGATAAATATACATTCACCATTGTTCATCGGTTTTATGTTCATTTTAAGTTATTTAGAACATTATTACAACAAAACTACTTAAAAGTTGCCCAAAAAATGTTGAAACTTGCCAAATTCGCCTAGCTACAGGACTTTCCAAGTTCCAGAAAGGCTGAGCTGTATTTAATACGAAAATCCCTAAAGATCAAGCTCAAGAATCTTATGATGTTGCAAAAGTAATATTAATAAAAGTATACGAAAGACTAGCAATTACATTTGCATCGGCATTTCTTAATGGTAATTAATATATTGTGTATTCTCCGCGAATACAGTTAATTTTTATGTGAAATATTGCTTACCAAAGTACTTATTAATTGACATTGCTTTTACACCAATAAATTTCTCAATCTCTCTAGAATTTACCTGAATTAATCTTAATAATATCCTCACCGAGATTCGAACCTCTAGAGTCGCAGGCAGGGACACTATAGACTTAGGTATGGAAAGTTGGAAACTGCGAATATTAAATTTCGACTACAAAGTCGAAATTTAACGCAATCTGCGATCCTTACCTATTACAAAAATTGGCAACTATCTTCTTACCCCCTTATTTATAAACGTCTGCTAACTTAACAAGCCGCTATGTATTGTTTGTCCCTTTTGCTTTTATGGACACATTGTTAAGACCGAAAGGGACTAACAATTATTAGCGGCTTGCTAAGTTAGCAGACGTTTATGAATAAGGAGGTTAGTGTATAATTAACAAGTTTGTACAATTGTATTTACGTGTGGCGTGACGGTAGTAAGAATACATTTGTCACTACCCAACTCTTCCCGTTGGTGTCCTAACAGTCTAAAGGATTATAGTCTCACTGACAATTTCTTTGCATAAGGTTGATGATGGGCAGTAGCATCATCAAAATTGATACACTATCCCAATCCACTTGCCCAGCGTTGCGATTATGGGCGTCTACCTCGTAGTATTAATAGGTTTACGTCCAGCAGTGGACTCAAGTACGCTGATGATAACTGTACATGTAAAGTACCTACCCAACTTAATAGTCAGACATAAAACATAACTGTTACCACCAAATTAGTAGAGAACGTGTTACCAGAAGATTTTATGATGATTTACAGAACTTATGATATTCTCCTTGATTGCGTCAATTTAAAATGTCGTAAAACGTTTACGGTCAGAGCACGAGCCAACTCGTTTAAATGCCGGATGATGGTACTGCATGGAACATAACATCAGTTAAATGAACTTTCATTCGGTATCATATCAATGCCCTTGACTTGACAACAAGAAAAAAAATTTTTTTTTAACTTTTTAATCCTTTCGCATACCAAAATTATGGACATAAATAAATAAAATCTTGGGACTTCTTACACAAATCGACTTAGTCCCACGGTAATCTCAATTAAGACTTTTGAGGAGGGTACCAAGCGAATTATATGTAATATATGAATACTTTAATACATAGACAGCCACGACCAAGGAACAAATATTTGTGATCAATAAATACACAAATAATGCCTAGGATTTGAACCTGGAACCTGCAGCTGCGTAGGCAAGGACACTACCAATTAAGGACGCCTACGGACGCTGACAAAGTGTTTTGAAGTCAAAGTTTGAACACACAGTTTTAAAAGTAGCTACGTCTCTGATCAAATATGAGGAACGAAAACTATAGGGTGATTGTCGAAAATAACCAAATAAGATGCATAAAATATATACACGCCGATATAATACAGTGCATACATACTCTTATATTATTATATACTTAAATACAGTCACTGAAAACTCTCTAACACAACATTTGGGTCAAAATTCTTTTAGTTGCCTTATTTTGTGTCCCTAAAAAACGTGATACAGTTGTGATTTTTGTATGAGATGATGTTTTGTTTAAAATTTTTGATGTATGGATTAAAAACTAGCGTGTAAAAGAAATACAAGTGCACCGGATTTTTTTAATATACCTAATTGAGTCGAGATAGCAACTAGAAGCAAGGAGGTACTTATGAAACAAGACAACGAAAAGAATTTGACCCATTTATCATATTTATGTGTTAAATGCGCTTGTAAAGAATTGTCCTCACGGGGATTCGAACCCGCGACCTCCAGCGTCGCGGACACTACCAAGCCAAAACAAGACGTATAAAAAATATCATCAGAACACCAGCAGCGCTAATATAAATAAAATACTGCATGTCATAGTAAAAGAAAGTCGAAATTATGACATCAAGCTTACTGGCGATCCGTCACACTCAGCCGGCATCAAAGGGAAATCATTGTAGCGTGGAACGCCGCTCGGTTTAGTAAAAAAAAACTGTTAAGTGTGAGTCAGACTCGCGCGCGAAGAGTTCTGTAGTATTATAAAATGTACAGCAAAAAAGGATGAAGTTTTCTCAGGCAATAAAAGTACCTATATACTTATGGGGTTCTTCAATAGGACATTACTACAGAGGCCGGGACGAAAGGGGTTGCCGGCCAAAGACATAGACTGACTGATAGATAGGTCTGAGGCAGGCAACCCCATATTTCCAGCTGTATACTGTATAGTGCTTTTCTCAAACATGCCAACAAATAAATAACAAAAACATATTTAAATTATAAATATTAGATGTCATATACCAAAGAAAAACGACCAAGATCACCTATGTCCGAGGTGGGGATCGAACCCACGTACTACGCCTAGCCTTGTAAGGGATTGCATATACCCGAGAAATTTGACCGGTGGTTGCTAAGACCGAGTGGCCGAGGGGTACAGGCATCAGCCGCGAAAGCTGAGTACGTGGGTTCGATCCCCACCTCGGACATAGGTGATCTTGGTCGTTTTTCTTTGGTATATGACATCTAATATTTATAATTTATATAGTATTAAGTAGTGTGACTACTGGAGAAAAATTAAAAGTACAAATTAAAATATTTAGTTAATAAATAATTTGATTTGTACTTTCGCAATATGTTCAAAAACATATTTTTTTATTTGCATAGTGGCTGAATGTCATGATGCCTGTGCTTATAAGGAACTTATAAGGAACATAACAACAATATTTTTATTGCATGTTTGAGAAAAAAATGTTTTATAAATTGGTAAAGGGACGGCAACGTGTGTGTGATTTGTCCTGGAAAGGCTGGATTCCATAGGCTACAGTAGTTGGCTTATAATCAGGCAGGCAGTATTATTATTTACGAATATACACACGCTGTAAGAAAATTATTATCATGTTAGATACCTACAGCTAGTGGTCAGAGAGACACGGATGGTAGGACAGCGAAGATTGAATAATGGGTCGCCCCTTTACCCTCCTAGTACGGAACCCTAAAACATTTCCTAATGGTAAATTTGAACCCTGGACCTTAGAAAGCTGAACATTAAATAGTAAAATTTGTGCTTTACGCGTCCGATTATGCAAGTGTAGCCAAATTGTTGGACGTTTTTTCGTCGTAACGATTTCACGAAGATTTACTGCTCATTTACTGCTCAATAAGCTTCTGGTTAAGGTGTATTTAGACCAAACGAGCATTCGCTCATTCTAACCCCCACTCTACGAAATTCGTTCGTTACACAAAACGTGATTCGTCGATTTCGTAGTGTGGGGGATAGAATGAGCGAATGCTCGTTTGGTTTAAATGTACCTTGAGAGTTCAAAGTTTTATTACGTTGTAACTTCTTAGAAGTGTTGGTTTAGTTAGCTTTAAATTATTTTCTCAGGCCATTTCGAACGGTATTCATAATTCAAAACTTTTAACGGGCTTACGTACGGACTCTTATAATTAAATCAGTGCTTCACATACAAGTTGACTTGAAATCCTTCGTTTAGTTAAAATAGTTTAATTTTTCGACCTGACAATGGAGAATGTTAGTAAGTTATTATTTGTATCCCTTTGTAAGCCTTGTTATATAACATGTATCCGTGTCAAGCTCTTTGGATTTTAAACTATAAACTTCAAGGTATATCAGTGATTTGAGCAGTTTCCATAAGATTGAGAGGGACCAGAAGACAGACATCAAGGCATTGGAGTGTGAAGACGGACCAGGGGGGTTACCATGACGTATTAATGCGATTCAGTTTAGGTCGAGAGAAAGGGACTAGGCTACGAGTCATAATCTCTCTCCCTTTCCCTAAAATTGTTGGGGCGTAAAGGTTCTCGAATGGCAGCCATGTACAGGAATGCGCAGCGTGGGTAGGCCCCTCAAAAGATGGACTGATGACCTGGTGAAGGTCGCAGGAGTCCGCTGGATGCGGATAGCGCAGGACCGATCATTGTCGCAATCTTTGGGGCCTATGTTCAGCAGTCTTGCGGCTGATATAATGATGAAGTCTTTAGTACCATCTAAATAAAAGCCTATTAATTATTCCCTCAAATGGGCGGATTTTGATTTTGTTGTAGTTTTTTCAAATTTTCCATTGGATATTTTCATATTTCTACTCAGAATCGCGAGCTCTTTCGATCCTCATTAGCAGAAAAAAGTGTCTCAAGAATTCCATACATTGTTTTGTCTTCCATTGAGTTACGGTCGAAGAAAGTGTATGAAAAATAGTAACTCAATGCAAAATTTTATTTGGGACACTTTTTTATTTCTATCAGGATCGAAAGAGCTCGTGATTCTGAGTAGAAAAAATGTATTTTTTAAAAATTTACAACAAAATAAAAATCCGCCCAAATACTGCTAAGCTATTTTGAATTATGTAGGCTTCATACGAAATATCTACCTTCCCTGCTAAGAAATGAAGTCAGTAGGGTGAACTCGCGAATTATTATTAGATGCAGTTCCCTGCAAAACCAGTTCAAGGAAGGTAACCGGTCCCACCGGTTATACTCGGTACGAAAGCGAATAGCCATAGTTTTGTCTGCAGATGCCGAAGGAAACGGATATAGGGAAAACTTTATAGATACGAGTACGCCATTTTTATTCATGTTTTCTACGGCAACGAAGTTTTAGACAGTTTTGTATGAAATTGTAATTTGATATTTTTTCCAATATTTTTTTGTTCCATCATATTACCTATGAGAGGAGAGGGCTATGCTAGGAGTCTCTGCGAGATCAGATAAAAAATGAGACCATCCGCAGCAGAACCAAAGTAACCGAAACAGCTCTCCGAATCGCTAAACTGAAGTGGCAGTGGGCGGGGCACATTGCACGTAGAACCGATGGCCGTTGGGGCGGGAAGGTTCTCGAGTGGTGGCCACGTACCGGAACGCGTAGCGTGGGTAGGCCCACAAGGTGGACTGATGACCTGGTGATGGGCGCAGGAGTCCGCTGGATGCGGGTGGCACAGGACCGGTCATTGTGGCAATATTTGGGGGAGACCTATGTTCAACAGTGGACGTCTTTCGGCTGATATGATGATGATGATATTGCCTCTAGTTTTTCTGTACAAAATATTCCGTAGTTAAGTTTATTTATTCAAACTTTACTGCACAGCACGAACAGGTACAAATAGCGAACTTAATGTCTTACCCCCTTATTCATAAAGGTCCTCTATTCTAACTTATAGTAGCCGATTCCTAAGAATGAACATTTGACATTTTATAAATGAGCCTTACATATGACGTTAAAACTATCGGAAAAATGGTGAGTAATTCCATATTAATAAGGATTAATCTATAACTGTCAAAAGTTCATTCTTAGAAATCGGCAACTATACCAAGCCAACTATTGTTTGTCCCTTTCGATCTTATAAATATGTCTGTAAGAGCGGAAGGGACAAACAATGAATAAGGGTTTGAGAATATTATATAATACTTCTTAGCGATACTCTTAGTGGCAATGCAGTTCAATAGCCATACTCTAACATTTTTTAGAAAATTATCAAAAGTTGTGGATTGAAGAATTTAACAGATTCGATTTGCAGTTTATTAAACATTACAGATAAGTTATCAAGATATCAGCTGTGGTTTACTAGGGACTACACTATACATATACCTACCTGGGCCTGATAAGATAATCTTATCACTCGCATAACCCAATAACGCGTGGACGCCTTATTCAGTGAGCTGGTTTAATGCAACGACAAAAATCCTGTATATACCTATAATTATGTTTGCTGAAATGTTTTTGCTGTTTACTATATACAGTGTGTTACCATGACCGAGGTTTTTACGAAAATGGGTAATAAAACTCATTACTGGCAATCGTTTTCATGTAATAGGAGTTGAAAAATATTGAAATTAATTTTATTTCCTTCGAACGATCAATGAAACCTCCTGCTTAGTTGTCAAACGTTGTGGGTGCGGATTGCCATTGTCAAGCGCTAATTAACGATTCATTTTAAAGTACATAGCTTCTCACTGAACTTTGCTTAGTAAGTTAAGTATGAATAAAAGTATCAATTTGTTAATAATTTTTTTTTATTATAAATTTTAATCAGATAATGCTTGCGGTCTGGCTCAAAATCTGCATCTCAATTCTCGGTTTCAATAAAAGCCTGCATGATGTTAACACACTGTATACGAGAAGTGAAGGCATCTGGCAGCCAGGAACGCCCGATGTTTACATGTGCCTTACTTTCCGAACAAACTCTAATATATCGCTAGTATACTTACTCCATCTCGTATCTGCAACAATTACTTGATGGGAAAATCACCCGTATATAGTGCAAGGAAGGTGATATTTAGATGAATTATTGATTTAAATTTGAATAAGTGTAAGAACCTACATATAGCGACGATAGGAATAAGTATGACTACGTAGGATGCCCTGAAAATTTCGGGAATTTAATACTTAGGAACGTATATTTGACATGTGTTATACCTCTTTCTTACAAGCATAGTCTCATTATTCGAAAACACTGGCCACTTAGAAAAAAAAACAATGTCCGATTTTCAATTGTTTTTTAAAGTCGTTGAGTCGCTGGTGAAAATGGAGCTGTCCCGCGAAAGTTTTAGAGCAATGATTTATTATGACTTTAAAAGTGGATTAACACAACAACAATGTGGAGACCGATTAACTATTGCTTTTAGTAGTGAAGCACCTTCAAAGACGACCATATACAGGTGGTATTCGGAATTCCAACGTGGCCGTGTGTCTCTTGCGGATGACGTACGTGAGGGTCGACCGAAAACGGCCGTTACCGATCAAAACATCGATGTTGTTCGCCAACTGATAAAGGAAGATAGGCATGTTACATATCGGGAGATTCAGGAGACTTTAGGCATAGGAATGAGTCAGGTACAAGTTATTTTACAACAAGAGTTGGGCGTGCGGAAGTTATTTTCCCGGTGGATTCCTCACTTGTTATCTGACGACCAGAAAACGGTACGTGTCAATTGGTGCCGCAAACCTTTAAAAAAAAATAATGGAGGAAGCTCTAATGCCGTTTTTAGTATTGTGTCAGGTGACGAATCATGGATTTACGCATATGAGCCTGAATCGAAAAACCAATCTCGAGTTTGGGTTTACGAAGACGAACCGAAGCCGACAAAAGTTGTTCGTTCTCGCAGCACGATCAAAAAAATGGTAGCCACGTTTGTCTCCAAATCGGGTCACGTGGCGACTATCGCTCTTGAAGATCGAAGAACTGTCAATGCCGATTGGTATATAGGCGTTTGTTTACCGATTGTTTTTGCTGAACTGCGAAAAACTAACCCTAACCGCCGTATTATACTACACCATGATAATGCCAGCCCTCACACCGCTCAGAAAACAGACGACTATCTGAAGGGCGAAAACGTCGAATTACTGGACCATCCTCCGTACAGCCCCGACCTAAGTCCCAACGATTTTTTTACTTTCCCGAAAATAAAGAATCGGTTGCGTGGTCAGCGTTTTCAGACCGCGGAAGAAGCAGTCGACGCTTATAAAATGGCCATTTTGTCAACCCCCACTTCAGACTTCAATAACTGTTTTAAAAACTGGTTTCAGAGAATGAAAAAGTGTATTAAACACAAAGGAGAATACTTTGAAAAACAATAAAAGTACTTTTATTTCATTATAATGCGTATTTTTTCCGATTCCCGAAACTTTCAGGGCAACCTACGTATGACTTGCTATAACCTACTTGATCGTTTAGCCATGAACGTGGGTTGTATAATCGAAAATTCTTAGTAAGAAATAAAAACCTTAAAAGCAAGAGCAATTCTTAAATCTGGGTCATGAGTCATTTCCTAAAGTTACAGTCAACACGTTGTTATGTCTCCTAGACACTGATTTAGTTACTATTACAGTTACAGCCGATTATATTTTAAAACTTACAAAGATATAAAATAAATATCATGCGCCAATTTCAAACAAATCGACCTAAGCCTACAGTAAGCTTAATTAATGCTTGTGTTGTGAATACCAAGCGAAGTAATTGGGTGTTTCTTCAATTTGACAGGGTTCCCAGGAATTCCAGAATTTTGATTATTATTTGTGAAGTAACCCCTGCGTCGAGCTTTCTGTTCATACATAAAAATATAGAAAATTATGTTTAGATCCTTTCCTGTTTGGTAGCCAAAGTTTCGTAACCAGCTTCGAAATGGGAATAAAATTCATATAATTAACTGGCTTTAAATCGGGACTTAACATTATCGATTTGTAACCCGGTTTGTACCAAATCTGGCTACGAGCCTACGAGGTGGGAAAGTTATTACCATTTCATAGATGGCTATCATGCGGGAAACCTTATTTCTCATTTGGCAGCCAGCTACGCAATCTAGCTACCAAACGGTACTAAAGGGTTTAGATAACGTTAACTTTCTGTACATGGCTGTGATGTCTCACGAATCTAAATGAGAAATACCAAATTACATAGAAAACGACCTTGACCAAGTCATAATTTTTAACATAAATTCTCTCGCGGAGATTCGACTCCCCCGAACCTTTAGCTTCTTAGGCAGAGTTACTGTAGAGAGCCAACCGAGCTGTTTTTTGTAACCTGACTGAAGGTCAATTTGGGTGTGGGTAAGTTCGGCATATTTTATTTGTAAGGAAAGTCCGTCTTATGCGTCTTATATTGTTGAGTTAGGGGTGGAAGTCAGTTGGTAGACGGGCTTTCCTGATAGACGATCTTACCCGCATTGACCTTAGGCTTTATACTACAAGATTAAAGCGAATGGACAGAAACCCCTCGGCAATTTCAATGGAGTTCATCAGCCGCGAAAGCTGAGGATGTGAGTTCAAATTCAAATCCCCTGTCCTGCATTGATAAACTCGGTATTTCGCAAAAAAATACAAAAACTGCAGCGAATTAAAGTAAATAAGAAATAAGTTGGTCGTTTGGAGAAAATCCAGGATCCATCCAGACCAACCTACGAAGGCCGTCAAAATGATGTTACCCCCGTAAGCATAAACGCAATAACTAGTTTTGAAGTGTCGATCAACTGCAAATTATGTTCTGGTATTCGTTAACATTTTAAAACTAGTTACTGCGTTTATGCTTACGGGGGCAGGATGATATGGCCCTCAATGTGTTGCTGTTTCTCGTTATCTCGTACCTGCCCACGAGATTATGTTGTCACCGTCATAGCTACGTGACACCATGATACATGGGTCGTGTGATTCATCACCGCGACCCATATCACGCATTACTTTACTGCTCGGGTATAATAAGAGACGTGCGCTCAAACCCACTTTCCAAATTGTCATTTTACGGCACACGTTTATGACTGAGAGATTCCGAGTCCCATGATAATACAAGCATAAACATTGCATTCTTCAACGCATTTTACGGTATTTGCATTTTTTATAAGGAAGGCAATATAAACGGTGCTCGCGAGCATTCAGAGAGATTTTAATGGTGTATTTCTGACTATATTTAAAGGTTTGTTTGTTAACTATGTTATACAAAATTATCCGGATTCGGCTTGATTTAAGAGATAATAAAACTTTTTTTCGAAATAAGTTTTTCGTCGGAACTCGTCATAAAAATTCTTTTTGGTTACAATGTGTTCTGATTTTACCATATCCTTTGCCTGACCCTGACATAAAAATACTTAGCGAAACAACCTGTCACAAAAAGAAAAAATAAAAAAAAACCATACAAAGGGTTTAGCAGCCTTACCGAACAAGAGGTGCCTTTCCCCACGGATGAGGTCAATATTTTAGGTGGTGTACTAGCAGGACCTAAGAATACTCCATGCTTAATATCAGCTCTAGATCTTCTTTTGTTTCAGAGTTATTCAAGATAATCTAAAATATACAGGGTGCCGTTGAAAGTGGCATATTTCGTAAACTGTTCAAGTTAGATCAACCAAACAAAATTGTGTTTGATAACAATAAAATAAACTACAAAACGCATATTTTTAACCTGCATCTTGTCCTTATTTTTCATAATAAAAAAAGGTTTCTTGTTTTTTTTTCCATATTTTTTTTTATTTCACGCGGAGGTACACCTACAAAAAAAATATGCATACATAGCCACTAATGTCCACTGTATACATAAATAAAAATATTTCCGTAAATCATCGTGCGTCATGCTAAAAAAAAAATTTTTTTAGAAGTAGTCGTTACTGGCATACAAATAAAGTACCAGTGCAGTGTGAACATAAGTTAGTGTGTAGGTATACAATCTCTCGACACTTACCGCACAAACTATCATTGACGTTAATTGACTTATACCAAAAAAGTTAAATCGGTGTAATACAAAAAAAAATTTTTTTTTGCTAAACCAGTTAAAAAACCATGACTTCAAAAAAACTTTTTAGCTCATTTAGTTTTATGTCCACTGAACTACCAATATGTTTAATCATTAATAAGGTACAATGTTGTGATACCTAGATACATCACTCATAGGTCGTAACTTTAACATACTGTTTCTCCTTAATGGATGACTTTAAAACACTGGGACCTTTTGCGAATAACTAGAGGCAGTCAGAGGAGTCTTCCATTTGATTTTTTGCTCCTGTTAGAGGACACACCCTGTATAAATCAGCCTCTTGTCCAGTTTGTATGCATTTTCTCTTTTTTCCACATATATTTTTTAACGTTTTTTCACAAGACTTACACTTAATTTTTTCCATTTTCCTACAGAAAATGCAACAAATCAAATGTAGAAAACAATACTATGTGTCAAATGTTTATCTCTCTTTTATAAAGCAAATGTACTAATAAGTCAATTTACGTCAATGATATTTTGTGCGGTAAGTGTCGAGAGATTGTATACCTACACACTAACTTATGTTCACACTGCACTGGTACTTTATTTGTATGCCAGTAACGACTACTTCTGAAAAAAATTTTTTTTTGGCATGACGCACGATGATTTACGGAAATATTTTTATTTATGTATACAGTGGACATTAGTGGCTATGTATGCATATTTTTTTTGTAGGTGTACCTCCGCGTGAAATAAAAAAAAATATGGAAAAAAAAACAAGAAACCTTTTTTTATTATGAAAAATAAGGACAAGATGCAGGTTACAAATATGCATTTTGTAGTTTATTTTATTGTTATCAAACACAATTTTGTTTGGTTGATCTAACTTGAACAGTTTACGAAATATGCCACTTTCAACGGCACCCTGTATATTTTACATTATCTTGAATAACTCTGAAACAAAAGAAGATCTAGAGCTGATATTAAGCATGGAGTATTCTTAGGTCCTGCTAGTACACCACCTAAAATATTGACCTCATCCGTGGGGAAAGGCACCACTTGTTCGGTAAGGCTGCTAAACCCTTTTTGTTACCATCCGATTATGGCAAAGTTCAAAACAATACGAAACGTGTAAAATAAAATTACGTAAATATTAAAACAATTTTTTTCTTGACATTTCAAATTAAGTCACATGTTTTTTGCTTTCTTTGACGTTAAGAATGCACGGTTAAAATCTTTCTGTATGCTCGCTAGCACCGTGTATCTCAAAACTATTCCTCATATTGTACAAGTTACAATAGTGCATGCAATTTAGAGGCTATAAATCCCTCTTCAAGTACGGATTTAGTATCTATAGTTAGCTCTTCCGATGTTGCCTAATCGTCGACATGTAAAACAGATTTGTTACTATTTGCAGTCAGGAAGTTCTTGCAATAATTTCTAATGGTTACACATTGCTTTTATCAGTGATTTGAGGGGCCTTACTGCCTAAATCGCTAATGTATTTAGTACTTTTTTCGGATCAATCCTCTTAAATTTTAACACTTTTTTGGTTTTACGTTCTTTAACAGGACTATTGTGGGCAATTTATACGTGTTTTGGTGACGTTTACAACCATTTCTTGAAATTTACCTATTTAAAAAAAACTTGTTTGTTCTTGTACAAAAACTATTAAAAGCATTGAATGCAATTCCGTCATTTCTACAATTTGATTTGGAGCATCATGTAATTGGACTACGCAGTTTTCAAAAAATACTTGACTATAATATTCTCAAAATTTGAGTTCTAGATTTTTTTCTAAAAAGTAAGACCTGAAGATAATAATACACTGATGAAATTAATGTAGTCGGCAACAATGAAAAGAACGGGAAAAGCCAAAGCTTTAGAATAGTCATACGTGAGAATAGCTACTTAACACTGATAGCATCTAAACTATGGTGTAATATCTAAAGTTTGTTTCCTAGAATGGCCGTAATCTAAAATGAGGCTTGAAGGACCATTACTGCTGAAGTTAACAGGCTTAAATGACAGAGGCTAATGACTCGGCAGATGCGCTGAGTCCGTGAATATTATTTTATATCTCAGTTAATAGACAGCGCTGATGTAGCTTGATGAGATCTCTTACTTTGACACGTAACCCAGAGTTTATTTTGGTTCATTGACTTCAAAAAAGCAGGAGGTTCTCAATTAGAGTGTTTTTTTTGTTTATACGTATGTTATGTATCTGAGAATCGTAAACCGATTTTCTAATTTTTTAATTGAAAGAGTATAACCCCGAGATAGTTTCTTTGGCACCAAGTTGGGGTCTGACGACCGACGGGATCATGAAGAAATCGGATGAAGTCAATGTTTTTTTCGGTGATTATTCAAGAACTGTTCACAGCATTGGCGTGTTGGCGGTAGTAAAGAATCATATGTATGTGATATATGACGATTATAAGTCTGAATATTGACCCCAATTAACGAATGAATATAGACATTTTTTTATATTTTAAATAAAGAATGTGTGTATAATTTTATAATCAGCCATGTTGACTTAAACTTCGCGCGACATTTAAATTAATCACAAAAAATAAAATTAATTATTAATGTTCAAACAGCTGGAATAAAATGCTGTATTTTTGGAATCTAAATAAAAAAGCACCAGTGACAATAAAATTATTAACGTCCAATAAGTATTCAAATAAGTGAAAGAAATTGGTGTGTACATTTTAGGTAATTACTTGCTAAACAAGCATGAATCATTCAAAAAGATTTCGTACACTTAAAACTGGGACATGTTTGGTTACTCTGTAAACATTTTTTGGTTACAAGTAGTGGTATTATATTCGCCAGCGTAGGTAATATTTTGTTATGGTAGCCATACACGAAGCGATTTACTTGCGCTAGTTTAATCTTGCACAAAACACAAGTTAGAAATTTTGGGCTAGTATCTATCAATACAAGTAGGTACTATCTATCCTGTAGGTACTATACATGTAGGTACTATACTATACTATTCTTGTCAAAGTCTTACTAAACTGACGCAAGTAAATAGCTTTGGCCGCCACATTTACTGCAGTATTAGAAGATCCTCAAATCAAACGATTCTTTATTCAAGTAAGCCTAGTAATAAGCATTTACAAAACAGTTACATCTTATTAAAATAACATTAATTAAAGAAGTTATTATATTAAAAAAAAAAAAAATGTAAAAAAAACAAAAGTTTGTACCTACACCTAAACCTGCATACTTAAATATTACTTTTGTACGGGTCAATAAACAAGCGCAAAACAAATATTTTTGTAGTCAGCTCGCTGCTCCTAAATCTCCTAATATCTTTAGTTTTGATGTCTCCATTTATTACTGAGGTTATTATTACAATGATATATTTATTATAAGACTTTCTCACGCATTTCATTCCAAAGGTACGTATGAGTAATGAGATGAGCTCGGAATGTAATACCGCCTTTTGAAGCAATATTTAGCTTCCATTAAAATCTCATCTTTCGTTTGAAAAGAAATAAAGGAAGTAATCATAGCAGAACAGTTTGGCGGGCGAACTTCCGATAATTGTTGATTCAAGACCGCAATCAATACCATTAGCGATGCTTTTAAATTAAGTTAATATAGCTGGGAATACTTTAGTTCAGAAACTTATCTTCTGGTATCCATTGGTTTATAAAAAAATTGGTATGTTTGTGCTTCTTACCTATTAAGGAGACAAGTTATATCGATTGTCGATTAACGCCATAGGTAATAGGTATCTCATAATAGTAGGCTTACGATGGTACCATGTTTAAACGTTTATCGCCATTGCCGTCAGGTTCTAACATGTATGCAAGTACCAAAGTGACGAGTAGCACGATAAATGGTGTAACGGTAAAGGCGCTATTATAAACCACTAGGTTCGCAATAAATGTTCAAGTTAGTTCGTGATATAAATATCCATCATCTCCATTTTAGTTAAAATGTGTTATGATCTTATCCTGTCACTTTGACAATGATATTTGTTAGAATACGACAAAAACATTTTAACTAGGTGTTCGAAGTTCATAAGATAGAGGGCTTAATATTTTATTTTAGGATCAGTCTCACTATAATGCTGTTATTCATATTTGAATCTATAAAATCTCTTACAAAAAAGATCCCAATGAGTTGAAGCGTATCCGTAAGGGCCCCGCCAATAAAATAAGATACAGAGTAACTTGTCAAAAAGTAAAATATCAGTCAACATCACGTCCACCAAAATCCCAGACCTCAGGCGTTGAACAAAAACGACTCACTAAAAAAGCTAAAACACACGGATACAGAATTTCCATTTGATTGATTTGCCGGCGCTCGGACGAGTCGGATGAGAAAGTAACGCACGAATGCACAGAGAACAAATGTAGCAGAAATGGCTGGATCTGCTATTGTTCCAACCTGCACGTAACGGCGACAACGGTTTTGCACAACTAGGCCTTGCCACCGCTAATTTAGTTCACTCTGTGGTTACTAATTGTTCTTTTTCGATGGAGGCCAACTAGTATATTCCGCTACTACTTTGGACGCTAGGATTATGATAGGGTTTATCATTTGTCGGCTTTGCACGTTCGTACAAGTATGCCGGTGCGAAAGAGATGCATAACACGATAAACCATCATAAGCCACTGGGGTTATCATAAAAATTCGACAACTTGAGTTTTTACGATACCCTGAATTTGATATAGCTCTTGAGTTTTGAATTGGTGATACCCCAGGATTGTATGAAACTGCCCGCCACTGTTAATATAATTATAATCATTCAACATTGACACCTAGGTTTCATTCTCACCCTTGAGATCTTGTTTTACTCTTTTGGCAAGATACAGTTTGTACAAAACGTATGTACAATACAATGGTGTGTGCACTGAAAAATTGTTTGACATGATGCCAACAGCCGCTTTCGATCGATTATAGTCGCACACCGTACGTTTTAAGAGAGATTTCCTTGCCCAAACAATCCAACTGTGGAATGAGTTTCCTGACGATGTTTTTCTAGAGGTATCATAGATTATTTTAATGTAGGATATAGGTTTTTAAACGGTTAACAGTAGGCATAGAAAGCTTTTTACAGCCCAGTTGGGCCACATGATTTATCTGCCACTATGATATAATCAAATGGTCAGATGTTAAATGTAAAATGGTTGATTCAGTCATTCTTAGCACCTGTGCAAACAGCTGTAAATCCGTTTTCATAGCATACGCTTTTCTAATTACGAGAACCTGTGCATATGTAACGGAACTAACGACAACGGTTTTTGCACATGTAGGTCTTGTCTAGTGTTGACTCAGTCTACGGTTACTAATTGTTTTACAAAACCTAACTAGACTTTTCATAAAAGGCCTTTTATGAAAAGGCATCGGCCTCTTTTTTGAGGACGATTCCTGGACACAAAACTGCATAAAGGAATCCCATGTTTTTTTTTTTATATTTTTGTTATATTTGTGTTCCTTTTGTATTTAAATGTGCATATTATGTTGTGTCACAAATAAATATTTTTACTTTTCATTTCTTCCCTTGATTTCGTCATAATACGCTAATTTATCCGTATCACCTCTGTTGGGAATTTTTAGTTGTGCAATAAAACATGAACTGGTCAGAGGCGGCAGCTATCACTGCTTTATAAAAAAAAACTAGTAGATTATTTTATTTTGCTAAGCCCAGTTCGGTTTGATAAATAAGGCAACAAGTATAATATTACAGTGGTTGCTAGAATATATTGTGTATTTATTTATTTTATTTATCTGGGATTTGGGATATCAACAGCAACAAACATACAAAAATATAAAGAGACATTTTTACTGACTAAATTGTCTGATAAAATCGTCATAGCCGATTTTAATAATAATAATAATAATAATTCGTTTATTGCATCCATGGTTACATTAGGTGGTATAATATGAGTCTATATTAATTCGCATAATTTATTACGCATACTTCAAATTGGCATAGCGTTGTTAAGCATACTATTTAAGTGGCATAAGCATAATTTCGCATAAACGATTACGCATAATGTATTTACGTATAACGTAAACTATCATAACGATGATTTGGAATAATTAGGATGAGCATAATACTATTTGGTATACTTAATGAAAGGTATAAAATATAATAGATAAAATAATAATGACCGATCATAGATTGCGTAGCGAAACCGATACTATACAGGGCGTCCCACGGCGATGCCACATGGAGGGAAAGTACCTTAAACATCATAGATAGCGTATTCTGCTGAAAAAAGACTTCATTTTATTTTTAAGACTTAGTAAAATTGCATTCAAACTTTTTAATTTTTTTTTATAATTGAATGCTATTATATTAACTTTTAAAAATAAAATGAAGTCTTCTTTCAGAAAAATATGCTATCTATGATATTTAAGGTACTTTCCCTCCATGTGGCATCGCCGTGGGACGCCCTGTATACCTAATATTTTTGCCAAGTTATAGTTTAGACTTTTTTTTACTTGTGCGTTGTGCGTAGATATAACAGTTAATGTTTAGGTCTTGACATATTTTATTGACTGACATACATGTATACCTATACCTGCTTATATTTTTATAGTAAATATACGCCCGTATTAAATAGGTAGGTACACACTCTGTACTGTGCGCCTCATGCGCGTACCAAGATGTGATTTCTTTACTAATAAAATTGATTATTAAATACCTAATGTTTTATTAAATTGATTGTATCTGACGTGTTCATTAGGACGTGTAGGAGATATCGACGAAAGCTAGGCTTCAACTTCGCTTCGTCGCTCCTGCCTAATTAATCTTTTGAACTTAACCTTACTGTCTTGGTTTTACCCTGATCTGCCTCATTCGCTTCATTTCTAAGTTTATGCTAATCCATATTAGGACGAATAAAGTTATATTTAATAATGTTATGCATATTTAAATTATGCATAATCAGTAATATGCGTATTAAGCATTATGGAATTTTATTATTTTGCCTATTCAATATTATGCTTAATTATTTATGCCAAATCCGTTATGCGAATTCATATTAGGACTATTAATATTAGGCATATTAAAGGGGACCCGGTATAATATATTTACAATAGAAACACATGGACCCTGATAGGGCACAGCAAGTCTTAAATCTAAATTACGCTAGGTGTGAGAGACTACTTGTGAATTCTAACTTAATTTAGTAACTAACACTTAAATTTAATAGTATGGAATTGATATTTGTTAGTTATATAATAGTAATATTAATATTAATTTGAGTAATTAGGTAAGTATGTCAAAAATTAAATTCAAAAATATATCGAATCCAAATGAAATATAATAGGTATGTCGAAATTAATATCATGTCACACAATGTTAAATTAAGAGGAAAAAATAATAATAATAATAATAATGAGCTATTAATTATTAAAACTATTAGTTTTCATATTATCATTCAAAAAATCACTAAGTTTATAATAGCACTTATTTATTAATAAATTCTTCAACAGCTTATTAAATTGTTTTTCTGATGTCTGGAGTTTAATGTCGTCACTAAGTTTATTATATATTTTGATTGCCATCATTTTTGGACTTGTTTTATGTATCTGTAGTTCAGAACGTTCCGGTGGCACCAGGTTATGTTGGAATCTACTTTGGTATCTTCGAGGCTGGTCAGCAAATTTGGGAAAAAAGTTTGGATATTTTCTAACGAACTTACAAATTTCAAAAATGTAAATTGATGTTAATGTCAGGATGTTATATTTGATAAAGTACGGTCTGCAACTATCGGGTACCGTGATATTTGCCAGTATTCGTATGCATTTTTTTTGTAGTATAAATATTTCCTCAGAATCAGTACTGTTTCCCCAAAGGATTATCCCGTAGTTTATCCAGGAAAAGGCGTATGCGTAGTAGGCCTTAAGGGCACATTCGAAGTTTGTTGATCTTTTTAATTCTCTTAGTGCGTATATAAATTTAGATAGTTTACTAGCTAGTTTTTGGATATGTGATTTCCAATTTATGTGTGTATCAATATCCAAACCAAGAAGGGTAAATGTGTCTACGCATTCTATTGTGTCTCCATTAAAAGAGTAGTTTATGTCTAAAGCATTTTTTTGGTATGGCCTAAATTGCATAATTTTGGTTTTTGAAATATTGATCTCTAAGTTATGTTCGGTCAACCAGTCTGTGAGTTTTGTCAGTATATTTGTTATGTCATTGTTCAGGTTTAGGTCGTTCTGACAGGACATCAGGATTGAGATATCGTCCGCGAAAAGTATACATAGTTCATCGAGATTTCTAGGAAGATTATTTATGTATATTAAGAATAATAAACACCCGATACACGATCCTTGAGGAATGGAATGTTTAACAGACTGAGCCTCGGATTGAATATTTTCGATCATGCCAGTTTGGTAGTCTTGGTGCTGTATTTGGACGTATTGTTTACGGTTTTCTAGGTACGATGTAAACCATTTGTGCGCCATACCTCTTACACCTATTTCGTGTAGCTTGTCTAGGAGAATTTTATACTGTACTCTATCGTAGGCTTTGGACATATCTAACAAGATACCTACCGCGTATTTTCTGTCATTTATAATATTAAGTGCTTCTTGTATATATTTATATGTTGCCAGTACAGTTGAACGGTTCCTTCGAAAACCGTTCTGGCTTTCATTAAAAATTGAGTACTTTTCGCAAAATGAGTTAAGGCGTTTGCACATCGCTAGTTCGAAGATCTGAAGATGTCGGTAGTAAAGCAATGGGCCTATAATTGGGATCAGACTTAGCACCTTTTTTATGTATAGGCTTTATAATAGACGTCTTTAATTTATCGGGGAATATTCCTTCTGATTTTCTTTACTACAAACGAATACGTGTCTTCAAATTTATTGGTTATTTCTGTTTTAGTGAGGTTAGTTCAATCCTGGAATTAACTGGATCAATTTGAATGATTTAACGCTTTTCGCTCAACTAGGCTAGCGCTAATCGTTTCAATTTCTCTTGTTGATAATTGTTCTTCGATCAGAATTAGCACGATCGGTTTTCATGTTACACATAAATTGGTCGCTCGTGCAATAAATACATTTTGTTTGTTATTTATCTATTCACTAATCTGTTAATTAAGTAGATGTATTTATATAGTTATAATTTTATAAATCCGGGCAGCATCGATTCCAATTAGTGTTTTAACTTACAAATACATTTTGAAAGTACAAAATTGGTAAAAGTATAGGTAGGTGGTAGGTAGTATAGGTTCGCATAAAAAATAAAAGCCATTGAATCAAGGCTTTACATTTTCTAGGTATTAAATAAACGAGTTACATGCATGTTCGCTTCATACATTTGTTAAATAATTCCTCGCTGGTTATTAAAATATTGATTCGTTGGAATTCTGCTACAAATTTCTTTTTTTTTCTTCTACAATGTATAAATTTTAGCCGTTATAACGTTCTCTCTCACGCTTGGTAGTTAATCTGAAGGTTTTTTCTTCGTCTTTTTATAGTCCCTTGCAGTTAGTCTCGGTTCTTTCTCTCTTGGGGCCACTTACCGCACTTTTGTCTTAAAATTAAGTGGTTCCAGTTTTATTTTTTCAGCTATTTTAGCGTTCTATCTCCATTTTTACATTTACACTTTTATGTTTCTCTCGTATCTTGCTTATTTTAAAGGTTACATTATTGTGCAATAAACAATTGTACAAATTTTCAATCGTCACATAAGCCGAACCTCATGTCAAGATTTAATGAAAATTGTTCTAAACCTTGCGAAAATTGTCATGGATTTCGAAAAAAATATATAAGGTCCTAATTTATTAGTTGCAGATATTTTAACACATGATACTTTACATTAAAATAATTATCTTTAAATATAAATTAAGAAATCTTTTCATGTAATTTTTTTGATTTCATTTTCCTAACAAAAAAATTAATTATAATTTCGTCTAAAAAAAATCATCATGTGCATTATCACATGTCACAATAACACTGTCTGTCATGTCATCAAACGACACAATCCAACGGAAAATAATATGACATTGACAATCAAGTATTTAATTTATCGACGTGAAGTGGCCAGTTCCAGTTAAGTGGTACGTAAAAGAGGTACTAGAATCTGTTCAATGAGTTTTCATTTAATAATCACATAAACAGGGTGTTTTTACGTAGGAAATTTGTTTTTCCGTTTTCTCCAAAAAAACATTGTAATAGCTATAATGTTTCACGGTTTAATATACTCCAGAGACCGAGTACTAGCAGCTGTAAAAATATCTGCATCTAATAAATTAGGACCTTATATTATAAATGGCCAATTTAGTAAGTACTCAAATTACGGTACGTATTTTTGAATCATCGTATTAGATTATAAAATTTCTTATAAGTTTCGTACATGCACCAAACAGGTACAAATTGATAAGAAGATTAACGAACAGCAATTACAATCAACTACCGGTCGCCCACCTCCGTTTATCGTGACATAACCTACAAATACATCGTCATTGATATTACATGAGTCACACGCTTGAATGACCGGTTTGCAAACAAAACCAAACATTGCATTCAAAGTCACACTTTTTCTTCTGATATATCGACAACTAATACAACATCTTTTACTATTACACGAACAACTGGCGCTGGCAGGTTAAATCGCTTCTAAAAAAAAAAGTTACCTGTCAAAGTTGCCAGTAAAACGGCTAACGCCACACCTGTCGCTCCAAGCCGGGTCATGTTGTCTCTTTCCCACACGTATACGTCCTCGTAAAGAAAATTTCAAACTACAACTCCAACGTCTTTGTTTCAAAACAATAAACAATTTCACTCGCGTTTTTGTCGCACCTTCAATATCAGAGATAAGTAAACCACAAATCACAAAAAAGTCTTTAAATCAGTTTGCGAAACAGTCTAGTAATATTTTGAACATCATTCATTATGACGTTTATCTGTAGATGGTTGTTTGGACAGTTTAAAATTGGAAAAAACTTGTTTCGTGTAGTTGATCGAGCGGGGGCGCGGGGATGCGTGCGTTCGCCTCCGTCGAGCTCACAACGAGACTGAACTGGCAGCGACAAGGGCGACAGTGGCGACACAGCGCGGCGACGGGCAAATGAGGAACTACGCCGCGTCGGAGCCTCGTCCTGGCTGGATGCAAACACGCGATGCAACAAGGATCAAAACTAGTTATATTGTTTTAATTTTATAGTCTGGCAATACGCAAGGAGTTCGCCCGCTGACAGTTTGAATTACGCGCCTTTTATGTATAACTGGCATAAAGATGTTTATATTATAAACTCAATGTTGGAACGCAGTGTGTAATTTGAATAGATTTTGTATTTGTGGTATAAATAAACTGCGATATTCAGAAACAAAAAGTGAATTACACAAACAAAAATTACAGTTACCATTAACTAAAAAATACATGTTTTAGTTGACAAAATGTACCTAGTTGTAATTTTAAAAGGAACACAGTTATAAAATTTACCCCTTAATAATAAAACCATATGATTTTTATTAGTGCCCAAAATATTACATTTTCATTTTTTTATTTAAACCAAAGATACAATGGGCCATACTCCCAAAAGTGAAATAAGTATTTAGGTGAAAAACTTGTTCTGAAATTTTCATATACATACTTATATGTAGGTATATGTTATAACTTTTTACTGTATCCGTCCCGTTGCCGCCATACTAAGCTATTAAAAATGGTACGTAACGGAATGGAAAAAAAATAACTATACCTATGGATATTCAATTAAAATAAAAGTGGAGTTTTACGATAACAGCCTACCTTTAGTTTTGGTTTGAATTTCGAACAATCGAATGCATGTCCACAGGCGAGCACCATGCGAACACCAGTTTCTTTCCGTTTTTCCCATTTTAGATCTTACTTTTCCTCCTTGCGACATTTCTTCTTTTTTTTATTTCTTGCCATACACATGCAAAACCCTCTCATCACCGTCCTCATCATTAAGGTGCATAGGTACAGACCAAAAGAGCATTCGCTGTTCTATCCCTCGCTCTACGAAATCAACAAATCACGTTTTGTGTAACGATCGAATTTCGTAGAGTGGGGGGTTAGAATAGCGAAAGTTCGTTTGGTCTGAATGCACCTTTAGGAAATAACGGTGCAGGGTGAATATCTGAGCGTTTCAACCGCCTAATTTTGGTGGCATCAATTTTGCCGAAGTTTCTATTACAATGTGCTATTTTGTCATTTGAAGGAGGCACGGTACCTTATACAAATGATGAAGTTTTCAAGAACATTGAGACGTTTAGGAACTTTGGCAAAAATGATGCCACCAAAATTAGGCGATTGAAACGCTCAGATATTCATCCGGAAACGACTATCCAGCATCTTGACATGCGACACGGCAACCAAAACAACCGCATACTATAGGTAAGGGAACATACTCATACTAAGTGACCTGTTTAGGGGGGGGGGGGGAGGGGGTCCGTCAAAGTACCACTCTTGGTCACCAGGGGGAGGGGGGGGTTCTCATATCTTGTCACGTGACTAGTATATTTCGAGTTTATTTTGTTATAATTTAATTTAAATTGCACTTACACGCAACCGTTTTTCCCATTAGGTGCTACAATTTTTAAAACCCAACGTACAATTCTACAATTAAAATTTACTATTTAACCTACGCCTGCACGCTCGCAGTACGCGTTCATACGAAAAATACTACGTGAAAACTGGGGGGAGGGGTTGTCTTGGCATATACTACGCTTGGTCACCAGGGGGAGGGAGGGTCAAAAAACGCTTAAAAAAGGGTCACGTAGTATGGGTATGTTCCCTAAGCATAGAGTATCGTTTGTAACACGCAATCAAGTTTGGAATCAAAACACTGCCACAACCACAAAGCCCACAAAAATGGCTTTTGGTACTTTTTCTGCCACAATGGGGCGGTGAGATGGTAGCACGGTAAGGTCAAAATAAATCATCACATACATCACATCATCAGCCTGTGAAGGTCCACTGCTGGGCGTAGGCCTCTCCAATTAACTATGCGTTTAGACGCATTACGCTGGGCAAGCGGATTGGCGATCGCAGTAATGTGTCCAATATGATGACATTGATGACGCTACTGACCATCATCAATCTTTTATCAAATAATGGTCAGTGACACTTTAATCCCTTAGTCGACTCTAACGACACCCGCATGGGGAGTTGGGGTGGTGACAAATGTATTCTTACTGCCGTCACCACACGGCGCATTAAAATAAATACCGGACTTTAATTTTCTTGGTATATTTATTCTTAAAACCATTATTTTAGGAATCATGTTTTCTAAACTAAAAAAAACAGTTCCTAGTAAGTTCCCATGAAATGTACAAAGTTCTAGTAATTTTCTTTCGTACCAGTGACTTTGCGCCCCTAATTTAGAGCTCAATCTTCAGTTCGGCGATCGTTTTACAGTCGTAAAATCCATTAGAAAATCAATTAACTTCCAAATACAATATAATTTTGTGTATTTTATGCTCAGTACCAATGAATCATCACATTGCGCGTAGAACCGATGGCCGTTGGGGCGGGAAGGTTCTCGAGTGGTGGCCACGTACCGGAAGGCGCAGCGTGGGTAGGCCCCCCACAAGGTGGACTGATGACCTGGTGAAGGTGGCAGGAGTCCGCTGGATGCGGGTGGCACAGGACCGGTCATTGTGGCAATCTTTGAGGGAACCTATGTTCAGCAGTGGACGTCTTTCGGCTGACATGATGATGATGCGGATGATAGAAATAGAAAATAGAAATAGAAAATAATTTATTCATGACACACAGAAGTAAATACCTAAGACAGTACACAAAAGAAAAAGAAAAGGTGCCACGAAATGGTCTCATCTCAGCATGTTGCTGTGATGATGGATGACCTATGAATCTGACAGCTGTTTAGACCTAACGCCTACGTAGCGTCACCTGGTGGCAGAAAAAATATCGAAACCCTCAATGAACAGCTTCAACTGACATGACCGCGGGCTCATTGGCCCAACGTGCTGGGCCAATGTTTGCAGTTGGCGTGAATGGACCAACGTGCTGAGCCAATGTTTGTAGTTGGCGTGAATGGACCAACGTGCTGGGCCAATGTTTGTAATTAGCGAGAATGGACCAACGTGCTGGGCCAATGTTTGTAGTTAGCGTGAATGGACCAACGTGCTGAGCCAATGTTTGTAGTTGGCGTGAATGGACCAACGTGCCGGGCCAATGTTTGTAGTTGGCGTGAATGGACCAACGTGCCGGGCCAATGTTGGTAGTTAGCGTGAATGGAACAACGTGCTGGGCCAATGTTTGTAGTTGGCGTGAATGAACCAACGTGCTGGGTCAATGTTTGTAGTTGACGTGAATGGACCAACGTGCTGGGCCAATGTTTGTAGTTGGCGTGAATGGACCAATGTGCTGGGCCAATGTTTCTAGTTGGCGTGAATGGACCAACGTGCTGGGCCAATGTTTGTAGTTGGCGAGAATGGACCAACACGTTGGGCCTATGTTGGAAGTTGCCGTCAATACTAACCAGCAGAGTTGGGCAAAAAGTAATATGATTACTTCTGTAAATTACAATTGTAAGATGTGTACTTTTTAATATATATTACAAAGTACACATACAAAAGTAATCAGAAGGAGTTATCACATTACTTTTTGCCCAACTCTGCTAACCAGCCAGCCGAACAGTGTCAGTTTTACAAGCATTTTTCAAAAAATCTAGGCGCGCTTCGGAAACACCAAACACTGTTGACCTTTTCTTTAGTGCGTTTTCTTATCTCGTTCTATTACGATAAATAGACAACATAATCAGCCTCCGTAACCTAATTGGTAGTGACCCTGCCTACGAAGCTGGAGGTTCCGGGTTTGAATCCCGGCGAGGGCAGTATTTGTGTATTTATTTATCACAAATATATGTTCCTGGTCATGGCTGTCTATGTATTTAAGTAATTTAAGTATCTATATGTATCTATCTATTGTATATATCGTCGCCTGGTATTATCAAACCGCGATTAGAATGGGATTTGAAAGTTCTGTTGACACAACGGTGTATAAGTCAATCAAGGATATATTCATAGTTATATTCATATATTAATAGTTTAAGTCCAGAGACTTACAGAAAATAGATTAATTAATCACTCACTACACCTATAAACAACTCTTTTCTTGGTAAATGTTGTATCATTTGTTGTGTCAACAATACGTTCGAATCCCTTTCTGATTCCGGTTTGATAATACCCACATCACAAGCCTTAATGGAGCTTACCGTGGGACTAAATTGATTTGTGTAAGATGTCCCAAGATATTTATTTATTGTTTATAACATCCAACATCTTTTTTTGCGCCTTCTATTTTTAGTCACTCTACTTTGGAGGACCATAATAATTAAATGCACAGTGTAAATAAATAGCCGTAGTAAATAAATAAAGTATCGTTGTATAAACAACGACAATTTGGCCCAACGCGTTGGTCCATTTTGTACAGCAGTGTTATTCACTAAGGAAACCGCCTTGCTGTCAGCGCTGTGTCAGCGCTGCGGCAGCGTCGAGCCTAAAAATGGTATTCACTAATGTACTTTAAACGACACTAGTGCTCGGCGACGAATGCGGCGTGAGCTGGAACTACATTGCGTCGAAAGTTTGACGTTTAATGTATGAACTTCGTATTCTCTAACGAAAAACAGCGACGAACTCGCCCACAAGCTCGCTCACAGCCTCGATTCCTAATGTCAAATCAAACAGCTAGGATTTTAGACAAGGCTGTCTCGACGTCGAGCTCGTTGACGAATGCAGCGTCGAATGTGTGAATAAGAGAATAGCATAGCAGGGGCCAATACACGTCACCGCCAATTATGAACACTGTGTCAATTTGGTTATTCTCGTCGCTTCATTTCTCCGATGACTGATTACGGCATGCATAATTAATTTTATTCACAATACCGCGAATAAATAAACAGTTATTTTTTCATAATTTCGTAGGCAGCGACAAAATCTGATTTATAAATACTGTTTTCGCACATAGTTTCAATCTATTTCTTTGAATTGAGATATTATTATATTTTGTTGCCTATTTCTGAACACGAAAGGCATTCTAATGCTATTTTGGTTTAGTAAATATATTGTAGTCTGGTAAACCAACAGATTGCCAAGCCAATATAATGTCTTTATGTGGTAAAACCAACTGACATCATTTTTCCAGAGACTTTTTTATCTATGTTGTAAAAAAATATTATGGACTAAATAACCAAGGCCGTACCGTCTCCCGAACATTAGACCTAGGTATCTTATTATTCGAATATTAGACCTATCTTATTATAATAATATTATGTGTTTGCCAGGCAGGTAGGTATCTAAATATTAGGATTAGTCCAATGTTTCAAATCAGCCCGGATTACCTATATTATTTTTTTTAACGTATAAATTCATGATGATGATGATGATGATGATGATGATGATGATGATGATGATGATAAATTTCAAGGCTTCGGAAACGGGCGCTGATTTTATTTTAATTTTGTTTTTTTTTTAACGATTAATGTTTAAAAGCTTCTCTACTACCTAGCTACCTACTGTATTTCATAATTTTCAAGGTCACATCAAGGTCCAGATCATAAAAAAATTGGATATTAAAGTGTTTTTTAAACCAAAACTCGTCTTTAAAATATTTTTAAAAACCATGTAATGCTCGTAACATAATTATGTTTATATTATAATAAATCCAGTGCCTGTCACGAAAATCTTAAAACAATAAGTTGGCAAACGAAACGTAGGACGAGTTCCGTCGTCCACCCACAAGATGGACAGATGGCCTCATGAAGGTCACCGGAAGACATTGGACAGTCGCTTCCAACCGGTACAGGAGGTTCAAAAGAGAGGCCTATGTTCAGCAGTCTAGGTTTAGGCTGAAATGAGGTTCTCTAAGTTATCGCCAAAAGTCATTTTGCCGGGTATCACTTCCTCATCATCATAGCGCAGAATTTCATCAACTTTATAACAGTTATAACATTACGCAGACGTAGGTAACTTTCGCATAGGTATTATCAAACCAAACCGAGTTGCCAAATGAAAATTCAGCCAAATGAAAGTTGGCAAATAATAATTTGGTAAATTTTGGTATACCAAGTGACTCGTGTGCGAAGAGTTGGTTGGCAAGTGACATTCGGCAAAGTAAAATATGTACCAAAATACACGGTGCTCGCGAGCATTGCGAAAGATTTTAACTGTGCATTCTAGGCATCAAAATAAACATAAAATATTATGAGACCAAAAGTCAATTCCACCAAAAAAAAATTTTTTTTTTTCTTTTTTTTAGTCTTTTTGAATACTTCTTAACATTCCAGTACTTTTTATCATAACAACAATTTGTTTAAATTATTTATTTCAACTGTTTTTTTAGATACAGGTTATTTCGTCAAGTCTATTCGTATTTTTTGATTGTTAGGCAAAAGGTGTGGTAATATTAGAACACATTGTGGTGGCATTGTAATCGTAAAGAAGTTAAATGACGAGTTACGTCGAAAAACTTATTTCGAAAAAAGGTTGATTATCTCTGAAACCAAGCCGAATCCAGGAAATTTTATATAACATTAAAGACTCTAAATGTGGTCAGGAATCCAGCATTAAAACCTTTCGGAATGCTCACGAGCACCGTGTATGTGCCAAAATGCATATGCTCGTACCCTCAAATGATAATGACGAAGTTTTCATGAATAATGAGGCAAGTCTTAATTACGATTCATTGAATTGACTCACAAAAAACTCCGATTGTTCCAACTTTAACCTCCCAAGTTCCCATTGCCGTCATCTTTTGATAACCAAAATTATTGATGGGATTTCTTCACGCTGTCACTCACAGCTCCAAGATCGGTGAAAGTTTTTTAATCTACACAACTCGTATTAAAATCTGTGTATACTAGGGATCCAATCATAGACTAAATTGACTTTTAAAGTTTGACCTTTTAGCATCTAGTGGTTTTGAATTTAAACACCCATTTGTTGTGGCGGGAAAGAAGGAAATAAATATATTGATTTAAACTTTCTTACAGATATCACAGACTCACAGTCTGCCTGCCATTACGGATCTTAATCAAAATGAGGGGCAAGGAATCTCGTCCGCGTGATTTACAAATGTAAGGTGGTGAAACATCCATTTTAAAGCCATTGGATGTTGTGAGTGTCGTTTGTAGGCCTAGTGACAACCCTAGCCTAGAAGTGAATAATCAAGAATTCAAGATCAAGTGCGGGTAGTTCGAAAAACCCGCGCACCTCGAAGGTGTTGATACATTATCTCGCCAGTCTGCCTGCGACCACGGGTGTAACGTCATGCCCGAAATGTCAGGATAATATTAAACGTAAGTTTACCCGACTGAGACCCGTTTGTTGTTAAAATATAAGGGAATTAACATTTAGTATGATTTTTACTCTGCAACCAACTATAGTAATTATAGTACTGTTGCCGTCAGATATATCAGACATATCACAAATATTATGGCCTTTGTGGTCATGTAGGTATGGTGCATATAAAATAACCCTTGGCTTTTCACGGGAACATCCAATTCATTCTGCTGTCGAAATGAACGTCAGTAGATTTTGTTCGAAAAGTTTTGTATTGTATCACTCACACGACATAATGACACAAATATCTCATCGGTTGACAATCAAAACTCACCAAGTAACAAATACCTACTTGAAATAATAATCGTAAGTTTGTCAGTTCTGATTCAATACTGCGAGGTTACTAAGAGTAGTGACAGTTTTTATAGTGAGTTTTGCTTGTCAACCGTAGATTTCATCTGTATATTTCACCTTCCTTGCCCATTGCCCATGTTACCCAAACATAAAAATCTTCGAATCTTTAAAAGTGAAAGCACGTGAGACTTGCCTTCAGTTTTGGCACAAATCATACATTTGATTGTACTAGCTAATGAGGCACAAAGATGAAATGCGTTTAATATAAAGAGGCTTTCTTCCGTAATATTATGCAAGTAGTCAAAGAAAATGAAGTAACCCAAAATATGATTCACCAGTCACCAAGTTAACAATCGAATTAAATTACGATTTGATCAGACTGCTTTACAATTAAATTATTAAACAAATATATTAGATAATAAGCAAGCACGCGATGACAGATCGAAAGATGATCATCAACAAATAATGACGTCACAGTATCTAGGGGACGAGGGGCGAATAGGAAATTTTAATCAGCTTAATGTAATTCTAAAACGGTTGGAATGGGAATCCTTTTGAGTAAAGACAAAGTGGTTTAATGAATTAAATTTAATAAAATTATTTCAACTTTTGTTTAACGTAAGGTCTGATAAGGATGATGACTGAATTATAAATGAGCTGGTTAAATTAAGATGGTACTGACCGAATCCTGTCAAAGTAAAGTATTTAATAAGCGGTTGAAGAATTTATTAATAAATAAGAGCTATTATAAACTTAGTCTTTTTTTGAACGATAATATGAAAACTACTAGTTTTAATAATTAATAGCTCATTAATTTTTTTTCTCCTAATTTAACATTGTGTGACATGACATGATATTAATTTCGACATAGGTACCTATTATATTTCATTTGGCTTCGATATATTTTTGAATTTAATTTTTACATACTTACTTAATTACTCAAACTAATATTACTATTATACAACTAACTAGGGTAAAAGCACCAATAGATGACTGCCACCCAGAAGTTGACTGATAGGTCTAAAAATGCAAATAATTAAATTAGGAATAATTTTACACGCGCGGGAGTATTTTTCTCACACGCAGCAGCACTATATCGCATCTCCCATGCTATTTCCCAGACAATTAAGCCACGCACGAGGCAGTGAGCGGTCGTCGAATTTGCACTTCGCGCCAAAATCACGTTTTATATGGGATCCTTATTAAGAATAGCCCTCAAAAATTTAAGCGTACAATTACGTAAGAAATCGAATATGGCTTTTATTTCCTTGATTCACTTCAGTATAGATTTTAGACTAATATCTCTATTATGTATATTATAAAGAATAATTTGTTTTTATTTATTTTATGAGATATTTGCTGGTCAAGTTATGGTTCCAATATTGTGTGTTCGGTCCAAAAGATGAACGACGGTCAACTTTTGGGCAAAGGCTCGTATTTTCAAATGCTTGTGTAAATTATAATAAAATAGCTAGACGTAATATTTATATATAAAATTACAATCAATTTTGTAGTTGATTTTTAGACCAAAAGATGAACGACACTTTTTTCCTGTATCAGGTTTTAAAGTAATTTCTTTTTGTATGGAAACGGGATTGTTCAACTTAAGAATCGCTGTCCAAAACGTGAACTAGGAAAATTTACTGGTTCATCTTTTGGGTTGGATTCCAATAAATGAATTCGAATCAATTTAGTTCGTTCATTTCGTTGATGCGGTGTCCAAAACATGAACCAACTGATTTAATTGAACGGTTGAATTTGGGAAAAGTTAAACTTGGAGATCAGATTATTACACAATGTACACCGTGTTTACATTTCATCAAAAGAAGGTTTTTTAGGTTAAATACAATTAATTTATCTAAGAAACTAACGTTTTTACTATGCTCTATTCATCTATTGGAGTCTTGCCGTTCATATATTGGTCTCACTATATTGCAATTATGCTGGTTCATCTATTGGGGTCAAATTGTTCAATGATAGGGCACTTTGTTCAACTACTGGGAAATTTGACTCCTTTTTTAATATAATCATTTTTATAAAATTACTGAAGATTAATACGAGGCACGAAAATAACTTATTCTAAACTCAATTAAATGCGAAATCATATAAAAAAATAAAAATTGATGAATATGAGTTACATCATAAAGAAAAAAATATTCAAAGTTGGGAAAGTTGCTTAACTGTTCATCTATTGGTGATTTTACCCTAATATCAATTCCATATTATTAAATTTAAGTGTTAGTTACTAAATTAAGTTAGAATTCACAAGTAGTCTCTCACACCTAGCCTAATTTAGATTTAAGACTTGCTGTGCCCTAACAGGGTCCATGTGTATCTATTGTAAATAATACTGTACCACCTAATGTAACCATGGATGCAATAAACGAATTATTATTATTATTTCCTTTATTGATCTCTTCTCTTAGGCTAGGTTGTTATTTTATTTATTTTATTTTACATACATGGAAAACCAACAGCTTAACACATATCTACATACAAGTTAGCAATACAGAGCCAATTACAGGTTCTCACATATAAAAGCAAACTATAACATAAAAAAAACAATTGGGTACCTACTTCAATTACGCGCACAGTACCTACATCATACAGTCGGTGGATACCTACAAATATAATATGGTTATAAAAGTAAAATACAATACAACATACAAAAAAAATATAAAATATAAACACATTATAAAAACCTAACCTAGGGTGCCGCCGGCAACGGGGCGGGCCCAAGCTGCCGGTGGTTAAGGTCGCAGAGAGAGGAACCGACGGACTATCCGCGCCGTGTCCAGGATTACCGCCTTCTGCATCTGACCCTTGATCCAGCCATCTAGCGAGAGACTCTTAAGATGTTGGTCGAGACTCTTCGCTATTAAACCGTTCGCTGTAACGACTATCCGGACTATGATTGTCGAGTCAACATCCCACATGGCGGTTATCTCGTGAGCCAAGTCGAGGTACTTACTGGACTTGTCCTTTTCGGCCTTCACGAGATTCTCATCATGGGGGATGGTGACGTCGACGAGCACAGCCCGGCGCTGCGATCGATCTACCAGCACGATATCAGGCTTATTGGCTACAATAGTCCTGTCCGTGATGATAGGTCGATCCCAATAGAGCGTGGCACGGCCATTTTCGAGAACTGGTGCAGTTGTGTACTTATAGTATGGCACTTCGACGTCCACAAGGCCGTATTGAAGAGCAAGCAGCTGGTGTATAATACTGGCTACGAGGTTATGTCTGTGCAAGTACTCGGTGTTAGCAATCTGAGAACAACCGGAAATAATATGCCTAAGTGACTCACCGGGACGGCGGCATGCCCGACAAATGTCGATCGTACCGTCCTTCACGATATATATTTCCGGTAGTTATTCGTCATGATAATCATTATTATTATTATTAAGTATATATTGTTGCTCACTCTTATACTACTGGCCTTTGGGTCTATTTCAGACGATTTTAGGTGTAAATGGACTGAAGACATCGCTTTTCGTGGCTAACTAGACCTATGCGAGAGCGGCAAACTTTGCCACAAGACAGGGGAAGTTCATGTCTAATGGTAACATGCCCCCAAGGCCCAAGGTGCCTCTTTCCCTTCTATCTCCTAAGGTGTTTTTTCGCCTCTCCATTCGATTCGACGCAAGCGTCTCCCAATTTCGATGGTAAATTTTAAAGGCGGTCGTCACTCTTATATGTAGGTCGATCTGGTCGATATTATATCGACGAACCATTTTAATTTCTATGTTCTCATTCAGCTAAAAAAGATTCCAACTCTTGCTGTGGGTGTCGTGGGTGTAAATTTAATTGACAATGGTTTATTGAAAATTGTTGATGTTGAGCCGCGTCATTATAGTAGATATACTGCGATTGCCAATCCACTTGCTCAACGCACGTGACCTGTATGGGCATTTTCTAAAAGCGTCCATACGTGTAGATAATAGGAGATGCCTATGTCTAGCAGTACACTAAAGTAGGCTATAAATATTTCGCATAGTACCAACACTACTAAATAGTTCCAATGCACTCGACTGAACCAGGCATGCTCGAACAATATACACAGAATAATCAATCGTGTTTCATTTTAGAACCGCAATCCAATATTCCTCTGTACGTATATCATAACATGCGGATATCGATATAACACATAACCGATATTGATATGATACGAGTATACCAACGCCACCCCTATTTGCCATGTAACCTTAATAGATTCGACCAATTTTCGATTTAACTCCACCCGAAATGGAATAAAAAGCATGCCTCGGGATCCCAGATAAATTAATTGAAAGGGGATCACAGGCCCTTGTTTTGACTGAGCAAATAGAATTAAAACGGTCCCCATAGGTACGAAAACAAACGCGCTATTGACCAAAGTAAATAAAATATGATAGTTGAATTTCATTTCGCTCAGGTTAATGCAATAGGGCTGTCATCTGACATGTAATGTCCAAGTTATCCAGCGCACATGACATTGCCCTTACACAGAGATGAGACTTGAGTGGCGTGACTTTTTGCGCAATCGGAAAAGTCAGTAAAAACTGTTGATATAGTCCAAGTATAGTTAGGATTACTCGTAGATTTCGTTCTCACGTGTCTAAAAATTTCCAAATTTTGAGGAACAGGATGCTTAGCCAAGTTGCCAATCCCTAACGCTTAATAGCGTATCGTAGTTCCCTCTTTGTTACTCTTTCATATTAGTGCGACAAAGACAGTTAGCTGCCTTTCCTTTACGATTGACGATTTTAGCGTAAGCGATTAGTATTCCAAAACAAAGAAATGGCTCATTTGTAATGCATTTTACACTATGGTTGAATTTTATGACGTATGTATCTAAAAAAAAATGATTAAGAATGTTTATTTAATTCACTCTGATGAGATACCTATAATATATATATTTTTATTATTACTATACCAATAACTTTTAATTTACACAAATTGAATTTATAACCTGAATTGTATTCTTAGAATGATAAAATGTTGACATGTAATATGTAATACGCGAATGAACTACCTACATAATTATGTAAGTTCAGTCATCGAATGAGAGTAAAAACTGTAAACTGTAAAAAAATGGGTCAACTTCAAAGCCTAGTCTATTAATTTATGTACCTACAACAATCGTAGGCATATTTTAAGGAAACTTCAGAGCAGTTGATAAAAAATGTAAATTATTTATAATAGTCGGTACTACGTACTATTACTATCTAAAAATCTCCCTAGGGGCCCTATTTTGAGTCCCATAACTTATTTGGAACGGTAAACCGGAAGTTTTTTTGGCCCCATTATAATAAATCCTTAACACGTTCACGGACACATAGCCACTTCGAACGATGCGTGATACGGCACAGAAATTTCTAATACAAATTGGTAACACGCCTGTGGACGGATTGCCATACTACTTTGTTTTGAACGTATGTGTTGCGGCAGTCACGCCCAGGGACGTTACCGCCTGTAGACAGTATGCCATATCAAACGTGTTCGTAGTCCTGTGTTGCGGCAGTAACGTCGACAGGCGAAATCGTCCACCGACGGAGTGCCGTGTGAAGCCAGCTATGAGACGCGTGTTGGGGCAGTACGCCTGCAGCCGTAGTCGTATAGACGACTATACGTGCCGGCTATAGAGCTGGACTGTCACATCAAGCGTACTTTCATATATTATATTTACTGGAGTAATAATGTTCACAGAAGGGTCTAAGGTCTAAGTCTAAGAAAATAAAATCATATTTATTGATATAACGTTTTCTTTATTTACCGTTTCAAGTCAAACATAATTATAGAATTCCTATAAAAAAATGTATCCTCTAACAAAAAATAAGTATCACACAGCCGCTTAGATAACTTTTACAATATTTTTAACTGTGAATTATAATTAATTAACATAATCAGTTCAGTTAACAGCCGTCGGATTGTTGACTAGGTATAATATTTACCTTACAAATAATTAAATTAAGTCAGTTCAATTAACAATCAAATAACATTAAGTCAATAACATGATTATTGATTACGTCTAATATATTATTCAGCCTTTAATTAGCACTACACGATTATTTTATTTTTAATAAACTAAACTAAGAATCCGCTCTCCTCTGATAGATGCCATTCTTCGAAACAAGTTGGACACAATGGCGGAGAGTTTGGGCATCTCTTGCATCGGGAACTGGTTTCACGGCGTATTTTGATTTTTCCAGCATACCCTGCAGCTTTTGAAGGAAAATTTTTTTTTGAAGTTTCCTTGCCTTCTATCCTTATGGGCCAATGACCAGTGCCGGCTGCTACAGAAGTTCCGGGTTGGTTCAGTAACCAAGTCTTTGCCCGTTTTGATTTCATCTACTTTCAGTTTCACTTTTCTTGGGTGACTAAATATTTCGAAATCCTCTGAGTCACTGCTTAAGGCATCCCCATTTTCAGGCTCGTAGTTCCCATCAGAGCCATACTCTCCCTCTGCATCACTATACGGATCCTGATTACTGTCATCCGAGTCAATGTCGCCGTCAAACAGACTAGGCCGATTATTGTTGGTAATCTTTCGTCTACCCGACGCCATCTGCTAATAAAATGAATAATTAAATTAAGAACAACTGTTTGAAGAGTAAAAAAAAGCAATTTGAGACATGTCATATGTTACTAAAACGTTTATTTAGGACAGCATACCCACAGTTTAAAAATTATATATTCCTAATTTATTATCATTTTTGAATATCACAGTCAAGAATAATCTACTAAGGGGACATTGAATTAACCAGCAAATACTTTTTATATAGATATTTCGTTAAATAGTCAATAAAATAATACGTACCATTTATCAAACAATTGCATTCCACACCTCGTTGCACCTTGACGCACGTACTTCCTCCCACTGTGGCACACAACAACTGAGCGGCCGAAAATGTGTGTAAGTTGAACGCCCACAGGCGAGGTGCCATATCACGAGGTATCGCATTGTGTGCATGTGACAAAATATTAATGTGGATAAATATCATATTTGCCGTGGCACTAGCGGTATGAGTTTTTTCCTAAAACGGCACAGATACTTTATTTTCCTATAAATGTCATAACAAATAGCCTGTTGTACACGTAGTTCCGTTTTTGATGAAATTAAAATTATCGTCTACAGCCGTGGTGCCATATCATGAGGTTCATTACTTACGCCTGTCGACGTACTGTCCGTGAACGTGTTAATAAAAATTAGTCTTCATAGTCTCCAAGTCATGTCATCGGTCAAATATAGAACTGTAGGTATCGCCAATCATAAAATTGCCGTGACATTAACTTTTTGTTTCATCTTACCCCCTTCCTTCAACTTCTATTACTTTATATCGTAATGGCAAGCAGATGTTAGATTACTGTCCCTGTTTAACTCAAGTTAACGAAATTAGTAACAACATTCTAATCCGCCGAAGCCTGGATCACTGGTTGAACAGATAACCCACCTTGAGGGTAAGAGGTTGGCCACACTAAAGTTTCAAACTTGCCAACCCTTGCTAATCTAGGCTGTCTAGACCGAGACCTAAATAAATAAGCCCCATCAAATGGAAACCTCAAAACGTTTAGTTTAACATCAAAGCGTTTAAGATTGTATTAATTTTATTGGTTGCGTAAAATAAGTTAATGAAAAATCTTTTCTAAATTTTTATATATTAGCAGGGCTGAAATTGCACATTGCGATACCTACAAGTGCAAAAAAAAAAATCATCATCATCATCATCATCATCATCATCATATCAGCCGAAAGACGTCCACTGCTGAACATAGGCCTCCCCCAAAGATTGCCACAATGACCGGTCTTGCGCCACCCGCATCCTGCATACTCCTGCGACCTTCACCAGGTCATCAGTCCACCTTGTGGGGGGCCTACCCACGCTACGCCTTCCGGTACGTGACCGCCACTCAAGAACCTTCCCGCCCCAACGGCCATCGGTTCTACGCGCAATGTGCCCCGTTTAAGATTGTATTAATTTTATTGGTTGCGTGAAATAAGTTTATGAAAAATCTTTTGGAACTTTTTTGTATATTAGCAGGACTGAAATTGCACATTGCGATACGAGTGCGAAAAAACTATATTATCATGATAAATCGACACGAGTTATGAATTTCCTTTTGACACCTGGCCTACTACCGCGAAAATCGAAATTCGTAAATTTCGAAGATTTTTCTCTGTCACTCAAACGACGGGGTCATTAGAGTGAGAGAGACAAATCCTCGAAATTTACGAATTTCGTTTTTCGCGGTAGGGCGGCTGTATCGTACGATAATTTTCAGTACAGATAATAATAATTAAATATTTTGGGACATCTTACACAAATCGACCTAGTCCCACGGTAAGCTCAATTAAGGCTTGTGTTGTGGGTAACAAGCGACGATATATTATGTACACCGTGTTTTATTGATTTCCATTAAATTAAAGGGAAGCTTATGTAGGTCAAAAATAATCAATTTCTCTGAGAAATTGGTATCTTAACTCTTACTGTTATTGAGTTATGAATTAAATAAGTTTAACGACTGAACAAGTGTATTGCAACCTTTATTACATCCCAATGTTAGTTATTTTGACATGTGCCGGTAGTCACCTGAAATTAACTTTTGTGTTATTCATAAGGTTCTCTCACACTTCCAATTTCATTTATAATGTATAAGATTTTTTGTCGATTTCCCCATACTGTCCCACTTAAAAAAACACTCTGTATACCAGGTAGAACCCAATTAACGTACCAAGCAGCCTGTTAAATTTAACGGAATTCAAAAAAGCACGGTGTATAATAGATAGATACTTAAATACATACACTGCCACGACCAAGGAACAAATATTTGTGATAAATAAATACACAAAGAATGCTCTCGCCGGGATTCGAACCCGGAACCTCCAGCTTCGAGGGCAAGTTAGGAGATGCCTACGTCCAGCAGTGGACTGCCCAGAAGTATGATGTGTAATATCCTAATATCTGAACCGTACCTAGGAATTACGCAGCAAATAATGTTGTAGCTATTGCCAAGACATTCTTTTCCGTAACTTATCTCAGAGGCGGGAGGATTTTCAATTTCAAACAGCGTTCAATACTTTTAATAAGAAAAATATTTATGTTACAAGTCCGACACAAATTTAATCTGTATCTAAAAGTTAGTTTTAAATTTATGAATGTGAGATTTCACAGACCTAATAAAGTAAATATTGAGTAATTAAGCCGAGTGGGTAAGTTATCACCCGCGAAAGCTGAGCACTTGAATTCAAATCCCACCTCCGAGGTTGGCAAACTAGGTTATTATTTTTTTAATATAACAATATAACAAAGAAACAATGATCCGATGTATGACAGTATTCTGATTACGAACAAGTGGAATATTATGTGATTGTGTCACAATATTTAAGTTATCAAAATTATATATTCTATTATGGGCGAGGGCGTTCACTGAAGCCCGAATGAATCGATGGATCCCACAATAGAATCCCGAACGTAGTGAGAGATTCCAAAGTGGAATCCTGAGCGAAATGAGGGATTCAAGCGTTAACGCCCAAGACAAAATGAATTTTGCTTCCTTGTGACACATACCGCTTTTCACGCCAGTCGCCACCTATGAGAAAAATAATAGACATATATTATTATATATTTTGTATTTTTGCGCATAATGGATTCGTAATTGATTAATTACGTGTTTTTTTCATGTTTCATTATTATTTTTAGGCTGAACAAAAAAGTAGCACTTTTTACTCCTAGCAGACCCGTATTCAAATAGGTGGTGTGATAAATATTTTTCTGATATGGCGCCAATAAATTTATGGTTAGATTAGATAATAAATAAATAAATATCTAATTGATATAAATAATGAATGTTCCAGTAATAATATACCTATATCATTAAATGTACTCTGGTATGTTTAAGGTTTAAGTATACAATTGCAATGTATATTGTTTAATGAATAAATGAAATGGGCTGAATTCTTTTCTATTTAGATTATTAGTTTTTATTTTAGATAAGATTTCTTTGTTTGTGTGTTTATATCATACTTTAGAATAAGTTTATACAATAATGGGCTGAATAAGCACTATCAGTTCCGTACAAATTAAAAACATATTTCCATGAAACGTTTTTTCTCTCATTTCTGTACGATATGTATGAACAAAATTTATTTTTACTGCTCAGGTATCTTTTCAAAAAGTATGAAGATTAGAAAGCGTACTTACGATAATATTTAAAAAGCGGCTCAGTATCCTTAATTGGCTACTTAATTTATTCTGATAATCAGAAATACTTGAAAATTGCGTGAAATTCCTTGGAAGACGGGGGCGACGGGCGGGCACTACTTACATACATATTTTTTCATCACACTTGCTGTCTAAGCGCGCCATTGCTTGCGCGCGTAGCGGGAGTAATAGAAAAGTGAAATTCCCTAGGGAGTAATAGAAATGTCAGTACGTCATTTAATAATATTATGTCTTAAAACTAATTTTTTGGTTGGCAAGTGTGATGACGGCAGTAAGAATACATTTGTCACCACCCCAACTCCTCCTGCGGGTGTCGTAAGAGTCGACTAAGGGATTGAAGTGTCACTAGGTTCTAGGGAATTTCACTTTTCTATTACTCCTGCTACGCGCGCAACCAATGGCGCGCTTAGACAGTGTGATGAAAAGAATATAAAACATTTTAAACATTGGGCTATTTCGAGGTTCTCGAAAAAAACCGGCTCCGAGCCTTGCATGCACCTTTATATTGAGATAGACGAATCTTCGAAATTTGCGAATTTCGAAAATCGCAGTACGGTCGCTGGTCTCCATGGTAGTAACTGGGGTGGATTTTTGCACCCTAAAGGTGTCCCGACGAATTATTCACAGTCGAGTGCTCGGCACCGATATCGTTAAGGAAAGGTGGAAATATGCGAAAATCTAAATAAAGCAATATGGGGCGATCATGCGTTAAGTTTGGGTAAAATCGTGTTGAGATTCATTTTGGGATTTAGCCGTTGGATTATAATGCTGTCCGGTATTAGTTTTAGTATTTTGTGCATCTAGGGAGGTAAGTACGGTATTACTGACGAGAATGTTAGACTTTCTAAGACTTAACGCAATTGTCTGTCTCCGTAGCCTAGTTGGTAGTGACCCTGCCTACAAATCTGAAGGTTCCGGGTTCGAGTCCCGGCGAGGGCATTATTTGTGTATTTATTTATCACAAATATTTTTTCCTTGATCATGGCTGTATATATATTTAAGTATCTCTATGTATCTATCTATTATATATATCGTCGCCTAGTACCCTAATCCCAAGCCTTAATTGAGCTTACCGTGGGACTAGGTCGATTTGTGTAAGATGTCCCAGTATATTTGTTTTATTTATTTATTTTACAATTGACACCTGCTCAGATATTTGTGAGTACCCGCACCGCACCTATTAATCTGATGGCGAATGTACGACGTCACTCTACCTCAGTACACTTGTCCACAAGACACAATGAAGTAATATTTCATTTCCAACACAGTGTCAAAAATGTACTTTCATAATATTGCTATATCGCTATATCTATGCGTAAGTCAATTTCATACTTATTCTAAAAACCATTAGTCATGTCACCGCGCGACATGCGAAAGTACGCGAAGATAAGTAGCAAGATTGCTTGAGTGAGGTTCTCTACCTCGTTGTTTTTTTTTTTGCATTGAACACAAGAATGCAGTGTGTAAATCTAATACGGCCGATCAATTAAGCCAGGCATGGGATTCATTACTGTAATCATGGATTACAAGGTCTTTTTAAAGTTACTCTTAATTATGACCCCACAGAATTTTTTTAAGACTATCGGAGCAGCAATGTAGGTACGAACATTTGTTATTGTTGAAATGGCAGTTATGTCATCTGTTTTTGAAATTAGCTGTTAACGAGTGTTTAACTCGCGTATGTTGCTCTACATTGCGCGCCAAATAATTTTGTGTGAATAATTTTGTTGCTCTAATTTTAAGTAAAAGTTATTTGAATGTACTTATTATGTCGTATACTAACACCCGTTAAGAGCTTCGTCCGTACGAGTATTAGACTTACACCCTGTACTCCGGTGTTTCCTGCGTCACTAAAGACATCGCACACACCGTATAATTATATGCATAAGTCATTCTGAGCAACTTTTAGTATGGTTTCAAAGTCAAAGTCAAAGTGATTCAGGAAACACCGTGTAATAAGTAGGTTGTAGTTATCTACCTGCACATTTAAATTTGATTTTATTTGTATTAAAATCTAATCTACCAGTTAGGTGCTAAAATGCGCATTTATCTACTTTTGCGTGGGTTACCTAGTTATTTGCAAACGGAGTAGGTCGATTTTTTTGAGATTATCCCGTTTAAGTGAGCAGAAAAACTGCATTTGTTGTATATAGAAATCACTTTAAAAAAAAAACAATAATTATTGTCTATTTAGCAACCGCAAGTAAAGGGGTAACATTGCCTATCCGTAATAATCAAGTTTATTAATCAAATAAAGCGCAAACAAGATAATTTTGATAAATCGGTTTCGTCATATTTTTAAATCAAATTCAACTAAAATTCTCAATCATTTTAATTTGATTGATTTAAAGATGATTTCCGGAAGGGGACTTTTTTGCGTCACGAAGTTAAATTTTGTGTAACAACTTTTGGCACTGAAAAAGAGCGATTTTTTTTATGTGCGATCAACAATTATAGGAACCTATATCTTTTAAATGTGTTCCCTTTTACTATTTCCGGAGGTTGTTGGGCAGAGTACCTATACCATAGAGTTTGTTTTTATGACTAATTTTCATAACACAGGCCTACTAACGCAAAAATCAAAATTCGTAAATTTCGAGGATTTTTCTCTGTCACTCAAACGAAGGCGTCATTAGAGTGAGAGAGACCAATCCTGGAAATTAACAAATCTCGTTTTTTTGCGGTAGGGCCCCGCAGTTGAAGCGATCGTGATTTTTGTTTTGATTATGGCCGAGCATTTATTGTTTTGCAATTGATCCATACGAGTAAGCCACACGTACTAAAAAACGTCGTACGATACTCCCTTCGGTCGTGTTGTAATTTCTCACCACTCGTTTCAAACTCCAGTTTTCCGCACTTGTATCGTAATGTATTAATACGTTAGCTTAAGCCCGTATAAGTTACATTCACAGAGATTTTGCTCGTCATATCGCACAAAGGAAGTGCTACTTACCAGTAATGGAACATACGAGATCACTTATCGTTCGGAAATCTCGCATGTAACTCGAGTCAATGAGCGTTACTTTATTCATCAGTGCCAAAATGTCATATACGTCACTGTAGTAGAACCTCGATTATTTGCACCTCAATTAATTGGTATTATTGAGTTTGAGCGTCGTAGTGGCTCGACAAAAAGCGCGATGAGCTCAAGGCTCGACCACCAGCTGCCGTATCATATCATTATCAGGATGCTTAGCCAAGTTGCCAATCGCTAACGCTTGATAGCGTATCGTAGTTTTCCCTCTCACTCTTTCATATTAGTGCGACAAAGACAGTTAGCTGCCTTTCGTTTACGATTGACAATTAAGCGCTAGCGATTGGCAACTTGGCTAAGCATCTTGGGCGGTGTGCTGGCATGTCCAAAGTGTAAGTACTTTTAGTGCAATAATAGGATATGTGAACCATCAAAGGGTGCACCACAGAATGGAACAGATATACTCTAATAATTAATTTAGTCCTGGAGGATAACAGTCGCTGTGGCCGAAATCGGTCAGAACATCTCAAATTAACCGACCCCTAGTGCAGAGGTGCGAATTTATTTCAACACTTGTTACGTACTAGTTACGCTGCTGGCGACTTGTCGTTACCCTATTGGTACACCTCTTTGTATCGAGCTTCTGATAATCACCAAATAAAAACTGCGCTTAATCGATTTCTCCAAGCTCCCATCATTAGACACCGACTTGGTGCCAATGAGCTCGGAGTTATACGCGTTCCACTATAAAAAAATGAAAACTGGTTCATGATTCAAACTTCAAACTTTCAAACGTCTCTTATTAAAAAAGTTTTCATTTGTTTCATTAAACGTTGTTAGTCCGCGACATATTTTGATAAAGTCTGTATAAAATGTGCAATTTTTGTTTGATTTATCCCAAATATCTGACATTTATCGACATAAATTTTTGATTAACCCGGTCTCGGTGCCAATTAGTTCGGATATTCGAGGTTCCACTGTAATTGGATACGGCGCAGGACTTTATAAGGCGGTTGGCGGATATGTCCGCTGAGTCACTACTTCCCCGTCCGTAGACAAAGAATAACAAAACGTCTCAACGCAGGGGTGGTTACGTAATAAATCAAGAGACATCATAAATATATCTCCCCTCTAAGGGTAAGAAGTGTCGCATTTTCCAACTCATAACGTGGCAGTCTAATGCAGTCTTAGAATGTGGAGATGTAGGGGTCTTGGATTGGGAGTTCAATTACAGAAACTGTGCAATGCGACTTTTATTTTCGGTTTCTTTGTCAATATCAGAAATGTACGTGAATTGAATGGTTTCGTGTAATGTCTTAATTAATTCTGTTAATTCGGTTTTGTAAAAAAAACTTTTTTAGTTTATCAATGTCTCCTAATAAACCAATTTTAAGATTACATTTGTAATATTACGTGTGTAATAAACCAAATCTATTGATACTGTAATTACCTACATCAGAATTTAGCTTTTTTGGTCTAAAAATGTAACACCATTATGATTACTGCATAAATTTAGCTGTCAGATAATATTTCCCGATACTTTTGCCCCTAGCATATAATAAAAGAACAGCTAACATTTATCTGGAAGATATATTATATCTATTTTATTCAGGGATGGTGAAATCAGATCACAGAAATCTACATCTCAAAGATTTATAGTAGACAATCACAAAATCTAAAATTAAACCGAAAATCAAACGCTAAATCCAGGATTGTCCAGCTAGGACAGCTATCGCAAAATTTACTCAAACTGTCAAAGTCTACTCAATAAATTCATGACAAATTTACACAGAATAAGCAATAGATATATAACTGACCCCCTGCATACTCGTAGAGACTTTATAATATGATGGGGTGAGGATTATCCTGGATTGGTACAGGTTTTCTCTTTAACAAAATAAAACCGTAGGTACCTACCCTACCATGAGATGCGGCAACATTATTAGGGTGAATATCTGAGCGTTTCAACCGCCTAATTTCGGTGGCATAATTTTTGTCGAAGCTTCTAAACATCTCATTGTAATACTTCGTCATTTGTTTAAGGTGCGCGCCTCCTTCAAATGACAAAGTAGCACATTGTAACGAATAGAAACTTCGCCAAAAATGATGCCACCAAAATTAGACGGTTGAAACGCTCAGATATACACCCATTGAAGCGCGTTTGCTTTCAATGCGGCTCGCTCGCGCCAATACGCAAGTACGCAAGTACGAACGGGATGGATAAATGCGCGTTAATAACGTAGCGGCATCTCATGATCGGGCTATAGGTGTTTGAGTGCCTTCAAGCTATACAGTGTGTTAACATCATGCAGGTTTTTATTGAAACCGAGAATTGAGATGCAGATTTTTAGCCACACCGCACTTCTTGTATCATAATGGACTATTTTGGTAATGATGCGTGATAAATAATATACCCATAGAAGTACATTTATACGGGATTGTGTTGTATTTATAATTATATGCAGTAAAGCAATGACAGGTAAACGCCACATGCAAACAGGCAATCAGGGGTCAAAGCAAACGTATTATTTAGTTCGGAAATAGATAATTATGATCAAAATCAGTAGTATTTCGGTCTGTTTGGTTTGATTTTCCCGTATAATGTACAACACAAATTCCTTTCCCGTATAATGTACAGGTACAGTCAAAGGCAAAATAAGTAGTATATATGTATAAAAAATTTCAAATATATGCCCCAGTGCTCTTCAATTCTGTGTAATAACAACGTCGTAACAAATTTATAAGAGGATTCTTTTGATACATATTTTTGCACTTGCCTGTACTTACATTTGAACCTAGATACACAAAAAGGCAATAATCCACACAAATTTGTCATTTTAAAGTCAAATTCGTAAAGACAAATTAATTTGTAATTTTTGCTTGATTTGATTTACCTAAGGTCACAGATCAGAGAATACTAGTCTAAGGTATATTTTTTATGAAATAATACTATGAAAACGGATACCTACGCCCGCAGACCACGAATCCTGTAAAGTGTTCCAAACGTCGGAATGAAGATAATAGTACATTGTGCATCAAGGGAGGTAAGTATGGAATTACTAACGAGAGTGTTAGAAGCCCGACGCCGTAAGGCGGAGGGCTTTTATGACTCGAGTTAGTATTCCGCTTACCGACCGTGATGCATACAATGTTTTTCATCACACTTGCCGACAAAAAAATAAGTTTTAAGAAATAACAGTATTCAATGACGTACTGACATTTCTATTACTCCCTAGGGAATTTCACTTTTCTATTACTCCCGCTGCGCGCGCAAACAATGGCGCGCTTAGGCAGCAAGTGTGATGAAAAGTTAATTAATATACGGGAGTTTATCCGTTTTCATAGTTTTATTTCATGAGTACCTAATCCTCGCGGTAAGCGAAGAAAATATTTTATATATTTTTTACTCGTGTTAGGTACCTACCTAATTAGAATGAAAAATTGTCATTTTTGCGTTACTACGTCCGTTTGTACAAAGGTGCTAATTTTTATATTATTTTATGTCGCTAAGCTAAACGTAAAATTAAAACTTTGCAGAAAAAATGTACCTACGATTTTTTTATTTAAAGGTTGCAAAAAAAATAAATGCATTCCTAGTGGGATTCAGCTTCGTAGTGTACGTAGTGAGATTTCGGGATGCAGAATAGACGCCTAGGTAGGACTTATTTTTAATTTACTTCAAGTTTCATAGTACGGTCAAATCGTACATAATTTTATCCTAAACTCGCAAATCAAGTAGTATCGCTGCATTTTTGGTATGTTGTTTAGACACCATAGGACAGTATAAAACCATATTTTGCAAGCAAAAAAAAGTTGTGCTAGCTGGGTAGTACGTGAAAAACTGCGAAATTTACGGCCATTTTTTAGTTTCTGATTTTTTATTAAAAAAACCTTACGTTTTTTGATATCATATGCATATAAACGTTTAAAGAATAATAAATTTCCAACAAGTTGAGCTAACATGCATTACCGTAGGTTTTATAGTTTCAGAGATTCGAGACTTTAAAAAGTACCCCTTTTTGTAAACTAGATAAAATTTTGTGTTTTGCTAACGTTTTCGACTTAATATCGCCTCACCTAATTATGCTACGAAAAACATTCAATAATGACCTTATAGCGCACTTAATATTCTTTAATTTAAGGGTAAAATTAGGTCAGTGAACTTTGTAGTTGAAAGTATGAACCCGAAATTCCAAGGGCAGGAGGCCCGCTATCTAAGTTTTTCATACAAATCGCAAGACGAGTTGCAAAGCTGCAATTTTGGTATATTATAAAGGCCTTATAGATATATACGAAAATGCATATTAAAAGAAAAACAAAAAAATAATTTGGGCATAGGACTTAAAAAACGGAAAAAAAAATCGCACTTTTTTTTAGTTTTTGACGTTTAACTAAAAATCTATTATCTTTTTGATACTGATTGCTATAAAACTAAGAAAGAACATTAAATTTGAAAGGATTTGAGCTACGTTGCATCACCGTAAGTTATATATATTTTGAGATACGACATTTCATAAAGTGCCCTTTTATCAAAACATAAGCAAATGTTAGGTTACGTTAAAGCTATTCACTAAATATTGGCAAAACATTCGCGCTAAGAAAAAAAAGTAATTGTAGATAATAACTACATTAAATTTGGAACAAATTGAGCCGATAACAATTACTGTAAGTCTTATAGTTGGAGATATACGAGGCTTCAAAACATGCATTTATTTTCTTAACTTATCGTCGTCGTCGTATCTCTAAATCTATATAATTTAGGGTAATGCAAGGTAGCTCAAATCCTTTCAAATTTAATATTCTTTCTTAGTTTTATAGCAATTAGTATCAAAAAGTTATAGTTTTTTTAGTTAAACGTCAAAAACTAAAAAAAAGTCCGATTTTTTTTTCAGTTTTTTACATCCTATACCTAAATCCTTTGTTTTTTTTTTCTTGTAATATGCATTTTCGTACATCCCTATAGAGCCTATATAATATACAAAAATTGCAGCTTTGCAACACGACTTGCCATTTGTATGAAAAACTTAGATAGCGGACCTCCTGCTTTTTGAATTTCGCGTTTTTAGTTTCAATTACAAAGTTTACTGACCTGATTTTACCCTTAAATGAAATATTAATTGCGCTATAAGATAATTATTTCATGTTTTTCGTAGCATAATTAGGTAAGGCGATATTAAACCAAAAACGTTAGCAAAACTCAACATTTTATCTAGTTTACAAAACAGGGTACTATTTGAAGTCTCGAATCTCTGAAACTGTAAGACCTACGGTAATGCATGTTATCTCATCTTGTTACAAATTTATTCATCTTTAAACGCTACCTGACACATATTGTCAAAAAACGTAAGGCTTTTTTTTATAAAAATCAGAAACTAAAAAATAGACAGTAAATTTCACAGTTTTTCACGTATAACGCAGCTAGCACAACTTTTTTGCTTGCAATGTG